>REGO01000845.1:427470-485222 GCA_010120015.1 Rhombomys opimus
CCTACATTTGACAGAGGGATAGTATCCAGAATATATAAAAAACTCAAGAAGTTAAACAACAACAAACCAATTAAAAAATGGGGTACAGAGCTAAACAGAATTCTCAACAGAGGAATATCAAATGGCAGAGAAACAATTAAAGAAATGTTCAACGTCCTTAGACTTCTAGAAAAGGCAAATTAAAATGACCCTGAGACTTCATCTTACATCCATCAGAATGGCTAAGATCAAAAACTGAAGTAACAACACATGCTCGAGAGGATGTGGAGAAAGGGGAACCCTCTTCCATTGCTGGTGGGAATGCAAACTGGTACAACCACTCTGGAAATCAATCTGGTGCTTTCTCAGAAAATTACGAATAGTGCTAACTCAAGACTCAGTTATACCACTCATGGGCATATATCCAAAAGAGGTTCAACCATACGACAAGAACATTTGCTCAATTATGTTCATAGAGCTTTATTCATAATAGCCAGAATCTGAAACAGCATAGATGTCCCTCAACAGAAAAATGCATACAGACATTGTGGTACATTTACACAGTGTAATACTGCCTGGCAGTTTAAAACAAGGAAATCATGAAACTGCAGGCAAATGAATGGAACTAGAAAAGATCATCTTGAATGAGGTAATTCAGACCCAGAAAGACACACATATTATATACTCAATTATAAGTGGATATTAGACATATAATATAGGATAAACATATTAAAATCTATAGTCCTAAAGAAGATAAACAAGGAGGACCCTAGGGAAGAGGCTTAATCCTCATTCAGAAGGACAAACAAAATAGAAATCTGAAGTAAGAGAAGACAGGGAACAGGACAGGAGCCTTCCATAGGGGACCTCTGAAAGACTCTACCCATCAGGGTATCAAAGGAGATTCTGAGACTCATAGCCAAACGTTGGGCAGAGTGTAGGGAATCTTATGGAAGAAGGGGAAGATAGAAAGACCTGAAGGAGAGAGGAGTCCCACAAGGAGACCAACAGAGCCAAAATATCTGGGCCCAGGGGGTCCTGCAGAGACTGATGAATCAACCTAGAACCATGCATGGAAAGGACCTAGACCCCCTGCACAGATGTAGCCTGTGGCAGCTCAGTCTCCAAGTAGGTACCCTAGTAATGGGAACGGGAACTGTCTCTGACATGAACTCAGTGACTGGTTCTTTGATCACCTCCCCCTGGTGGGTAGCCTTACTAGAACCACAAAGAAAGAGGATCTAGACAATCCTGAGATGTGACTCAATAAGCTAGGGTCAGATAGTAGGGGAGGAGGACCTCCCCTATCAGTGGACTAGGGGAGGGGCATAGGGGGGAACAGGAAGGGGTTCCAGCCAGGATACAAAGTGAATAAATTGTAATTAATAATAATAATAACAACAACAATAAAGAAAAATTTCAAAACAAAATAATCCAAGGTCAATTTCGGGTCTATATAGGATGTTCAAAGACAGCCCAGGCTACATTATATTTCAAAGTAAGAAAATATTGGGCTGGAGAGATGGCTCAGCAGTTACGAGCATTTATTACTGCTCTTGCAGGGAACCTTGGTTCAGTTTCCAGCACCCACATGGTTGCTCAAAAGCATCTGTAACTCTAGTTCCAGTCAATCTGATAACCTCTTCTTGTCTCTGGAAGCTCCTGAACACACATGGTGCACAGAATCTCAGGCAGGCCACATGTAAACATAAATAAATATAAATAAACATAAATATAAATAACTTTTCATTTTGTTTTTCTCATCATAGAATTTTGCTTCATTTTTGTCCTATAAAGAAATAAATTGTAATAACCTCCTATAAATGACAACAACCACTATATTATACTGTTCATTTTCAACTTGTAGCCATTCAGAATACTCAGAAATAAAATTATTTTCCTCATATGCAGGCTTCTATGATATTTGTGTTTTCTCAAAAAGTATTTACAGGCTCTAGTAAAATTTCTATTTCCTGCGAAATAAAACCATGCTAAAATACAAATAAGATAATACTTATCTTCTTATATAATGACCATCTATCTCTAGAACCTTTTCATCATATCAAACTAAAACTCCTTACCCACAAAGCAGTAAGTCCCCATTCCTCCTCCATCCTGTCCTCGGTAATTAATGTTTTGATTTATATCTCTATGAATTTGACCACTCTAGAATACCTCATATAAATAGAATGAAACATTATTTGTCCGTTTGTGGTTTGCTTCTTCCACCTCGTATAATGTATTGACAGTTCATTCACGTGCTAACTGTTAAAATTTAGTTTCTTTTTAGACCTGAACACACATACAAACTGCTCCACTGTATATGTACACTATATTGTCCATTTATCTGAAAAAGCCAGTACCACTGAAGAGGTAGTCACCATATTATTTAACGTGTGAGCTTGTTTGCTCTGGGATTTTTAATTAAAATTTTTGTATTAATTACAGTTTGTTCATTTTGTATCTCAGCTGTAGCCCCCTCCCTCAATCCCACGGTCCCTCCCTCATCTCCTTCCATACCCCTCTCCAAGTCCACTAAAAGGGAAGACCTCTCCCCCTTCCATCAGACCCTAGCTTATCAGGTCTCATCAGGATTGGCTGCAGTGTCCTCCTCCTCTGTGGCCTGGCAAGAGTGCTCTCCCCTCAGGGGGAGGTGCGTTTGCTTTGTTTTACATTCTTTGGGTTATTGTTCATTTTCTAAGCCTGGCTAATGATCCCTCCTCCTGACTCTATAAGCAATCTATTAGCCTACCAATAAATTCCTTTTGGGTTAGGTGAGTCAAAACATTTGTGCTCCTTTTTTTAAACTATTGTGAAACCATAACAAATAGTAGTATATAAATATCTATTTACATCTCTGTTTTTTATTTCTTTGGCGTATACCCACAGCGAGAACTGGTGAATCATGTGGTAACTGTGTTTACTTTTTTAAGGATCCACGATACTGTTTTCCACTATCACTGGTCATATTAGACTTTGCCAAAAATACACAAGGGTCCTGGCTTCTCAATATCCTCCTCAAGAGCTAGTATATTCTGGATGGCAAGTAACATGACTTGGTTTTACATCTTAGAAATTTTAAAAAAAATGGACAATCAAAACTAAAACATGACTGAACACAGTGCTGTATGCTTTTAATCCTAGCAGTCTAGGCAGAGCCAGGTGGATCTCTATGAATTCAAAGCCAGTCTAGTCTAGTCTACATAGTGAGTTCTAAGCCAGCCAGAGCTACACAAAGAAGCCCTGTGGGGGGGAAAAAAAAAAAGGAAAGAAAAGAAAAGAAAAGAAAAAAAGCTAAAATGTGAATAAAACACAAAGGTATACACTTGATTAATAGTCGTTTCCTTTCTATATAATATAGATATAAATATAACTTCATTTGTTCGATGAAGTTCAAATTTGTTCAAACTTCAATGTAGTTTATGGTTTTTCTTAACGTCCTACTCTTCGGCATTTGTAACAAAAACTGGTTATAAGATATACTCATATACTCTATTTGCTTTTTTATTTTTGACTTATGTAGCTTGGGCAAACCTGGAACTTGTTATGTAGCCCCAAGCTGCCTTGAATTTGTAATCCTTTTGCCTCAGCCTCCCTAGGGCTGGAATTACAGGTGTGTGCCATCACAAACACCTTATTACTATTGAAATATGAAATATAACAATAGTAGTTTTGAATTCTAGCTCATAAAAGATTAGTTTAAGAAGTTAGTACAACAATTTGGATGAGTTCAAAAGGATTAGAATAAAAAGACAAACAACTACTCATTATTAAGTGGCCCAGGCTTTGAGAGTACTTACATTCACAGTGGATATAAGAAACTGAAATGTTGTAAATTTCCTTTCTACTATTTTTTCAAATGTCTAGCTAGCATTTCCATTTAAATGTACTTCTCTAAAATTTCTTCCAAAAATAACACAAATATAGTAAACACAGTATTGTACTTTCAGCACTAGAAAACAATAGCTAAGTAATAATGATGTAATATTAGCTATGAGTACAGCCAAGTAAACAGACTGGTTAAGATTATATGTACAATATCTAGAATCTACAAACAATTAACTTATCATCCTTAGCATCCTTATATCTGTTACAAACAGTAAATCACATACAAAGCCAAACCCATTAGATTAACAGCAGATTTATCAACAGAAACTATAATCCAGAAAGACATGGGAAGAGATACTTCAAGTTTAGAAAGAAAATAACCACCAAACCAAATTAGCATACCCAGCACAATTATCCTAATGAAAGAGAACTAAAAAGCTTTCATGATTGACTAAGTATGGTTGTACATGCCTTTAATCTCAGGACTTGAGGAGGCAGAAGCAGGAAAATCTCTGTGAATTCAAGGTTAGCCTGTCCTACATAGAGAGTTCCAGAATAGCAAATGATACATAGTGAGGCCCTGTGTTAAAAGAATAGATCCCAAAATAAGCAAAGTAAAGGAATTCATGACCATTAAACCAGAACTTCAGAAGATATTTTAAAAGAAAGATAAATGCATTTAGGCAGTCACAGGAAAATGACAAAAACAACAAAATTACAGAAGTTCATACATACCCTTCAACAAAACCTCTGGTTTGAATTTCCAGTCAAAAGATACAAACCAATAAGCTGGTTAAAAATATAGGCAAAAATCTCTGTTGCCTCTAATTAATATCTCACTGGCAAAAAAAGATACTCAAAGCAAATCAAGTTCTAACAGGTAAACTAGATCTAACAAAGTAGACCTCAGACCAAAATTAGTAAGAAGAAACAAATTAAACTTAAAAGGACATATACCCAAGAAAACAATCTACCAAGAGGTGGTAGCAGTTCAAAATACACACATATCAAATACTGACACACTTAATTTCGTAAAAACAAATAATACTGGACAGAAAGGCACAGATTGACACCAACGCAGTAAAAGTGTGTGACTTCAGTGCCCCACTTCCACCAATAGACAGGCAATATAGACCAAAAACAAAACAAAACAAAACAAAACAAAAAACATACAAATTAAATGACACTGTAGACCAAATGGACTTAATAGACATTTGTATCAGTTATCCCAATGGCTAGAGAAGATTCTTCATAGCCACCCATGGTTATTTTATTTCTTTAAAATAAGACCATATTTTAGGACATAAAGCAAGGCTTAACAAGTATAAGGAAACTGAGGTGGTCAGGCCACACACACACACACACACACACACACGTACACATGTGCTCACATGCACACCACAGCTCCCTACCCGTAACCCTGCTTATATCTGGGTTTCTGGAACAGAAATGACATAATCTCCTGAGTCCTCTAGATGCTTCAGTTAGGTCAAGATTGTGACAGACTCACTATGCTGCTGTTCATCCATGCTGTGCCCATCAACTAGCAGAGATCTTGCCCATTTTCCTCTCTGTGGACTTGAAGTCCAAGCACTACCTCCACAGAAACTCCCTAGATATGTGGACAACTCTACAGCCCACATCCCCAAAGAATAAAAACCTTTCATACATTGGACAGGCCAAGTAGCATAAGGCTATGTATCCCACAATAACAGACTATCTTCAAGCTGATGTATCCCACTGTCATTTACTGTGGCTGTGCCTGCGTCAGAGGTGGATATGTCTATTAGAGTATAGAGTGGAACCCATATTATAAAAATATGAAAACGTCTAGAAATCCCATGCATATATTCAAGGAGGAGATACATGGGAGAAATCTCAATGTAGCCATTGTTGACCACCTCAGACCAGAAAACAATTTCATTTTCATTGATTCAAAGCAATTGGAAGAAGCTAAAACATATCTGCACTGTGATACTTAATTCTGATTATTAACTTGATGGGATTTAGAATCATTATGGAAACCTACCTTTGGATATATCTGAGACTATTTCCAGAAATGTTTAACTGAAGAAGACGACCCACTCTAGAAGTAGGTGGCAACACTCTATGTTCTGTGGTTCCAGGATGAATAAAAAGGAGAAAAAAGGTAAGCACCAACATTTATCTCCTCTGCTTCCTGACTGTGGCCACAAGGGATCATTTGCCACTTTGATGTTCTGTACCTCACACTGACAAAAAAACAAATCCTTCCTTTCTTCATTTGTTTTGTCAGGTATTTTGTCACATTAGAATAGCCTCTAAATTTCTAAAGGAAAAATTATGAATGGCCAGTGATGAAAATTACTTCCTAGTGTTTCACTTCACCACTATACAATTTTATCTTGGTTATATTTCAAAATTCAAGTGTTTTCTGTAGCTGTGAATTATTTTAAGTGATATAATATAGTTACTTTAATATGTTTCAAGTGTTAAATGAAATCCATCATACTATGGCAATAAAAAGATTCATTTAAAATCAATGTTCATTTCATATAATTTTTATAAACATAAACCATCAGGAAGACATTGTTTTATAATGGAAATAAATGTATATAAGTATGAGTAAAACAGCAAATCATTAATTTGAGATAAGAATTATAACTTTCATGCTGAAATATCAGAATGTGAATATTTATAGAGCACATGATAATAAACAGAGACAGCTTTAAAGTAAATCCATTAAGGAGAAGTTCAATGATTAATTATAAACCTAAGGAGGAAAATATAAGATTGAATTTTCATATTGTTTACAGTAATATTGTTTTATGGATATAAAAAATAAAAGAAAATTCAGTGAGGCAAGATGACTCATGCCTATAGTCTCAGCACTCTAAAGGCTAAAACAAGAGGATTATGAACCCAATAGCAGCCTGGGATACATAGTAAGTTCCATACCAGCCTATACTATAGAGTGCAACTAAAGAAGAAAAAGAAAAGAAAATTGAAATAAGTTATTATATTCTATCTGATCACAGTAGAACAAAACAACAACATGAAATACACAAACTTATGAAGATTGAATAATATATTATTGAAGAAATAAGGAATTCCTAGGGTCAAAATTACGATCAACAAACCTATGCAATACAATAAAAGTGTATCTAAGAGACTTACATGTATAAATGCCTACACTAAACAAAAACTGAAGAGACATCAACTAAGTAATTTGCTGTATCCTGAAGCCAGAAAAATAAGAACAAAGCCAAACCAAACTTAGAAGACAAAAAGAAATAACAACTGTCAGGACAAAAAGTCATAAAATGGAAACACAAAGAACATGGAACAAAATAAATGAATCAAATAGGTCGTTCTTTGTAAAGATACACAAGGTTAACAATTCTTTAGCCAAACTATGCATAAAAGGGAGAAAGCCTAAAATAATAGAGTAAAGATGAAAGAGGACGGGCTGGAGAGATGGCTCAGAGGTTAAAAGCACTGGCTGCTCTTCCAAAGGTCCTGAGTTCAATTCCCAGCAACCACATGGTGACTTACCACCATCTATAAGGAGAACTGGTACCCTCTTCTGGTATGCAGGTGTACATGCAGGCAGAAGACTGTATACATAATAAATAAATAAATATTAAAAAACAGATGAAAGAGGAGACATTATAAGGCCATCCTTGTCTATATATGAAGTTTGAGGTCATCCTGGGCTTTATACAGCCTTGTCCCAAAAAGGGATGAGGATAGAGAGATAGCTCAGAAGGTAGAGAAGTTTGCTAAACAAACCTAGAAACTTGAGTTAATCCCTGAAACCCACATAGAAGTAGAAAGAGCCAGTGCCACAAAAATTGTTTTCTGACTTACAAACATGTACCATGGCCTACATGCCATATAAATATATAATGCACTTACACATATGAAGATAAATTACAACAAATGTCAATGACATTCAAATGATTAATAGGGCATAGTCTTAAAATACAGAAATGAATGCCAGGCATTGTACTATACACTTTTAATCCTAACACTCAGGAAGCAGAGACACATGAGTTTGACACCAGACTTGTCTACATTCTTAACAAGTTCTAGGGCAACCACAGCTACAGAGTGAGACCTTGTCGCAAAACAAAATCTATAAATGAGTAAAATTTTAAACATATATAACATCAAAATTAAACCAAGATCATATAAACTTAAGCACATTAATATCAATGATGCTAGGAATGGTGGCTCATGCTTGCAATCCCAGCACTTGGGGAGATGGAGGCTGGCCTCGAACTCTGGCCTCACAGAGTTCGAGGCCAGCTTGGGCTACAAAGCGAGTACAGGACAGCCAAGGCTTTACAGAGAAACCCTATCTTGCAGAAAAACACAAAACAACAACAACAACAAAAACAATGATCAATGGGATTTAAGCAATATTTGACTAAGCTGGGAATGTAGTTCAGTTGTTAGAGTGCATGCCTAGCATGCACAAAGCCCTGAGTTCAGTGCACAGCACTGAAAAAAAAAGACAATAAAATGACACAAAAATAAAAACAAAACAAGTCAAAAAAAAAAAGACAAATGATTTGAATGGATATTTCTGAAAAGAACATAGTCAAATGACTTAAGTATATCAAAAACTGTTCAACAGCACTAGCCAACAGGAAATACAAATCTAAAGAGCGAGATAACAACTTATGCCAATCAGAAAGGCTATTATCAAAAAAGAGAAAATAAGACTAACAGGGCTGGGGGTGTGCCTCAGTGCTTCTCAGGCACTGGGTTCCATCTCCAGCATTATAAAAACAAAATAAGATAGCCCAGTGTGGTGGTGCACACCTTTAATCCTAGCACTCAGGAGGCAAGTGGATCTCTGTTGGTTTGAGGACAGCCTGGTCCACAAGTAAGTCCAGGACAGCCGGGGCTCTTATCTAGAAAAGCTGAAATAATAATAGCCAAAATAGTAATAACAAAAATAGTAATAATAAAGCAAAATAACAAACGGAAGGGAAGACTGGGGGGAAAAAAGCACACTTACACACTTAAGGTGTTAATATTAATATAGCCATCCAAAGAAAGTCAAATAGTGATGTACCTTAAGGAACTAAATATTCAGGCTGGAGTGATGGAGAAATGATTAAGAGCATGTACTCCTTTTGGAGAGGACTCAAGTTTGATTCCTAGCTCCCATGTTGGGATGCTCAGAACCATCTCTATGTTCAGTTCCAAAGGATCTGACACCTTCTTCTGACCTATGAGGGCATCTGTACTCAGAAGCACAAACCTGTATAAAGGCATATATAATTTAAAAATTAAAAAAAAAATAAAAGAAACTAAATATTAGCAAGGCTTGGTATTATCCACCTATAATCTGAGTCCCAGGACTTAGAAGGCTGAGGCTGGAGGATTGCAATTTTGAGGCCGGCTTGACCTACATGATACCATATTTCAAAACAAACAAAAAAGAATGTGATCAGGGAAGAAGGTCAATACAGAAGGTGAAGAAAGGAGATTGGACAAATATCACTAAGGTTGTTTGATAAAGCTTCAAAAGTCATAATAGTTCAGGTACTTAAAATTAAACATTTATATATCTTAAATATATAAATTTAAGCTGACAATGGGTAGTTCAACTGACTCCCAAACAATATGCATTACTGTTGGGCCCTTTGTTGCCTCTCAGAGGTTAAAGGTTAGGCCTATATTGCTGAAGATCTCACACATTCAGGACACAGAACTCAAGTTATTTGAGCTGGATCTGACCTGAAAGTCTCATTCCTGTACTAGAGATCTAGCTTTCACTGTGCCAGAAAAGACTATACAGGTGCCAAGGGTGGGAAGTAATTAGTGGTCCTGCCCAGCTGTGGTACCTATGAGCTACAACAATGACCACCATGGCAAGACATCTGTAAGGTATAGTAAATGGCACTCACATGAGGCAGTAACCACCAGCTGTCTGGTTGGGTTTAAGGATCACCCAGCAGGAGGTAAATCATGTCTGATACTAGAAACATAGCTGACTTCCTGGGCTAGTGAGGCCATGGTTCTATTACCACTTTGGCACACTAATATAATATAATCTTTTATGACATTCTTAATCTTATCGTTATACTCACAGGTAATATAGCTGTCTCTCCTTATCAAAGAAGCTTCTCTTTCTAGCAAATGAAAACCACAACTAGACACAATCCTAGGACAAAGGTATAGTGGGAAGCCTGGGTTCAGTTGGTCCGTGTACATCACGGCACCTGCATCTATATGGCTTGGGGAACATTGCAGAAGAAGGAGTGGAAGGATTCTAAAAACCGGGAGGTCTGCTGTGAAACAGTCTTTCCTAGAAATGTCTACATAAAGAAGACCAGAATAATGGCAACATCACAGGCATGGTAACTCTGAAGGGACAGGGTGGTGGTGCAGGTGCAGGTGGCTGGATCTCACCCCTACACAACTAAGGCAACTAATTAAGGACCTCTAAGAGAGCGAGAATTAGCCTCTCCAAGGGATAAAGGCCCTGACTGATTATCCAATACAAAGCGGCCAGGACTGAAACCATATACCTATAAACAACAAAAACGGGATCAGCAAAATACATTTACATATTTATGTATATTTATATACACACATATATGGCGAGAGACTGTCAATTAAAGAGCGAAAGGTGTGATGTGGAAGGTATTAAACAGGAAGACTGAATGATATAATTACATTTCAATTTAAAATGTATAAAAATAGAGTCGGGCATGATGGCACATGCCTTTAATCCCAACACTCAGAGAGGCTGAGGCAGACGGATCTCTGTGAATTCAAGGTCAGTCTGGTCTACAAAGCGAGTCCACGACAGCCAAGGTTACACAGAGAAACTCTGTCTCAAAAAAATGTATAAAATTTTAAATTTTTTAAAAAAGAATGTGACTAGCTGAGTTGAATAATGGATATATATTTAGCTTTAACATATATAGATATAAAGAATGAACTTAGGGATTGAACCTATATATGACAAATCTTGAGAATAAAAGGGTATAACTCCACTTTATGACTTATGATGGGAAATTTTGTATACAAACTTTCATTTGCCTTTAAAGTCTCTAACTCTTCAATCTCATATATATATATATATATATATATATATATATAATTTATTTTAAATCACACATTTTGATTGACAGTGAAACTTAAGAGTTACTATATTTGTCTTTTCTGCCTCCAATGCCAACATGATACCTGTGGAAGATTGAAAAAAAATGGCCCCCATAGGTGACATCTGAATGCTTAGTCACCAGGCAGTGGAAGTGCTTGGGAACAATTAGGAGGTGCAGCCTTGTGGAGGAGGTGTGTCACTAGAAGTGTGCTTTGAGATTGAAAAAGCCCTTACATGGCATAGAAACAGAAAGGTGGATCAGTGGAATTGAATAGAAGACCTAGAAATAAACCCACACACCTATGGATACTTGATTTTTGATGAAGCCAAAACAATACAATGGAAATAAGACAGCATCTTCAACAAATAGTGCTGCTCTAACTGGATATCTACATGTAGAAAAATGCAAATAGAACCATATTCATTACCCTGCACAAACTAAAGTCCAAGTGGATCAAAGACCTCGATATAAAAAGAGACACAATAAACTTGTTAGAAGAAAAAAATGGGAAAGAGCCTTGAACTCATTGGCACAGGAGACAACTTCCTGAACAGAACACCAACAGCACAGACTCTAAGAGCAACAATCAATAAATGGGACCTCATGAAACTGAAAAGCAAGCTTCTGTAAAGCTAAGGACTCTGTCGTCAGAATAAAATGACAGCCTATGGACTGGGAAAGGATCTTCACCAACCCTTTATCTGACAAAGCGATAATATCCAGTATATAAAAAACTAAAGAAGTTAAATACCAACAAACCAAGTAATCCAATTAAAAAATGGGGTACAGAGCTAAACAGAGAATTCTCAGCAGAGGAATATCAAATGGCAGAGAAACAATTAAGTAATGTTCAACATCCTTAACCATCAAGGAGATGCAAATCAAAACAACCCTGAGATTCTACCTTACACCCATAAGAATGGCTAAGATCAAAAACTAAGTAACAACACATGCTGGAGAGGATGTGGAGAAAGAGGAACACTTCTTCATTGCTGGTGGGAAAATAAACTTCTACAACCACTTTGGAACTCCATCTGGCACTTTCTTAGACAATTAGGAATAGTGCTACCTCAAGATCCAGCTATACCACTCCTAGGCATATATCCAAAGTATGCTCAAGTACACAACAAGGACATTTGCTCAACCATGTTTGTAGCAGCTTTATTTGTTATAGCCAGAAACTGAAAACAACCTAGATGTCACTCAACCAAAGAATGGATACAGAAATTGTGGTACATTTACACAATGGAATATATACTATTCAGCAATTAAAAACAATGAAATTTGCAGGCAAGTGGTGGGACTAGAAATGGTCATCTTGAGTAAGTTAACCCAGAATCAGAAAGACACACATGGTATATAGTCACTCATAAGTGGATATTATACATATAATATAGTATATACATACTAAAATCTGTACACCTAAAGAAGTTAAACAACAAGGAAGACCCTAGGGAAGATATTCAATCCTCATTCAGAAGGACAAACGCTATAGACATTGGAAACAGGAGAAGACAGGAAACAGGACAGGAGCCTACCACAGAGGGCCTCTGAAAGATTCTACTGATCGAGGTATCAAAGCAGAGGATGAGACTAACAGCCAAACTTTTGGCAGAATGCATGGAATTTTATGAAATAAGGGGGAGATAGAAAGACCTGGAGGGGACAGGAACGCCAAAAGGAGACCAACAAGGAAAAAAAAAAAAAGAGTCCTGGGAGCCTCAGAGACTCATACCCCAACAAAGGACAATATGTGGAGAGGACCTTAATCCCTGTCTCAGATTTAGGCTATGGCAGCTCAGTCTCCAAATGGTTCCCTAGTAAGGGGAAGAGGAGCTTTCTCTGTCATGAACTCTGATCACCTCCCCATGGGGGATGCAGCCTTGCCAGGCCACAGAGGAAGACAATGCAACCAGTCCTGATCAGACCTGATAGGCTAGGGTCAAATAGAAGGGGAGGAAGCCCTCCCATATCAGTAGACTAGGGGAGGGGCACAGGAGGAGAAGAGGGAGAGAGGGTGGGACTTGGAAGAGATGAGGGAGTGGGCCACAGCCGGGATACAAATTGAATAAATTGTAATAAATGATATATTTTTTAACATCTAAAAATATTCTAAAAGAAAAAAAGTCTGTATCTCTCTCTCTCTGTGTCTCTCTGTCTCTCTCTGCCTGCAGTTCAGAATATAAAGTACTTAGCTGCTTCTCCAGTATCATGCCTGCCTACCTGCCTGCCAACATCATCCCCATCGTGAAGATAATGGATCAACACTCTGAAACTGTAAGCAAGTCCCCAGTTAACTGCTTTCTCTTATAAGTTGTCTTGGGACATGGTGTCTTTTCACAGCAACAGAACAGTAACTAAGTACCTATGAAAAAGATTTAGAATAGGGGCAGAGGCCCAACAGTAGATCTGAATTTCACTCTTGATTACACTTACCCTGTAGAATAGAAAAATGAAATAATGTACTGTGAATTTCAAACACTTTCTCCAAGAAAGAATCAAAGTAAATGGAAGGCAGGAGAATCATGGAAGAGGTGTTGTACCTACCAAAAGGAATAGAGCAAAATCACTGTAACACCTGAGATGCCTTTTTCCAGTGAAATATCTTACCAAAAAATATTTTTAAAGAGATTTACTTATTTTTATTTTATATGTGTAAATGTTTACCTGCATACCTGGTGCCTGTGGTGGTCAGGAGAGGATCTCCTGGAATAGGCATTACAGAGAATTGAGATCCATCATGTGGGTTCTTGAAACCAAATCCAGGTCCTCTCCAAAGGGAGCAAAGACTGAGCCATCTCTCTGGTCTCCCAAAAACGTATAAAGAAGTATAAGCTATGTGATTGGTTATAAGTAGTGGCTAATGGCTGAGTGTAAATTATGTTACTTCCCAATAGACTGAAAATAAGGTTTAAAATTAATTTATGTAGAATATTTTACTTGAATTCATAAATGAAGTTTAGGAACAAAAATATAAAGCGATTATTACTTGAAATCTGAAAGATATTTTATCTGTAGCCTTGAAAATACAATATAGTTTTAACTTTAATTTATAGTTACATTTTGTGTGTGTGTGTGTGTGTGTGTGTGCATGTGTGTGTATGCACACACGCACTTAGATCCTATTGCATTTGTGTCATAGTCAGAGGACAGTTTGCAGGAGTCTTTTCTCTCCTCCTATCATATGGGTCCCAAGGATCAAAGTCAGGTCTTCAGGTGGCCCCTTTGCCAACTAAGCCATTTAACTGGCCTCTTAACACAGGTCTTTAATAAAGTCAACAGATAAACCTCTCATCTGAAAACAACATTACACTGAGACCATAGAAAATAAAACTTGGCCAGCTTTTGATGTTTCCTTTGGTGACAGCATATCCTAGGAACTTGCAACTTATCATATCTGTTGACCTACTGAGGTAATTTGGCAAATTACCCTTCTGCTACCACTGAGGTCTGTAATTCTGAGCAATTAAATACACTGGCCTACAGAGACTCCAGCCCAAAAACACAACATAAAGAGTTGCCATGCCAGACTGACATTAAACACTAGTCAACTAAATCAATTATCTAAAATGTAGGTTAAGAAAATTTTAAGAAGTCAAAAATAATTAGCCTACATTAGCCTAGTATCAGGAATGACATGGGCTGGAAAGTTAGCTCAGCAGTTAAGAGCACTGGTTCCTACTGCAGAGGACCCAGGTTGAGTTCCCAGCATCCACATGGCAGCTTACAAACATCTATACCCCCAGTTCCAGGGGATCCAAAGCCAAAGATGTACCGCATCTTTGAGAGCACGACGTGCACATAGTGTACATACATATACATCTACATATAAAACAATAACTAAATCAACAAAAAGGGAATGACATAATTGTCAAAAAACTAAGTCACTTTCATTAGCAGACTTGATCAGTGGCCTCTTCAGCCAGATGACAAAAAAAAAAAAAAAAAAAAAAAATCACTGTAAGAAAGAGCCACTTGGCTAATTAGCCAACACACGCTGAAGTCTATCAGATGGGATTTCTTTATGTACACCTGAAAAGATAGTTGATCCATATATAAGTAGTTTATTCCAGGAATCTTCAGGAAAAGAAGCACAGATGATCACAGCCTTTCCTCTAAAGCACGGATGTTATTTCTTGCTGAAGACTTCTAGTGTATGCTGTTATTTACAACCTGTTTGCTTGCCATACAATTTGACTCTTAAATTAAAAAGATTATTAAGTTATTTAAAAATTAAAATTTGAAATTCCAGGCAGAATGACACACATCTTCTGTAATACTAGAATACAACAGGATACGACAGGAGAATCGTAATTTCAAGGTTAATATTGGCAAAAATTGTGATTTTCTTTACTTGAATTAGATGCACTCTATTTTCTCCTGTAGTTCTAGATTTTTTCCAAGTATACAGAAATCAGATCACATGTAGTTCCCTTTTTAAAATGTGTATAGGTGTAGTATACCACAATTTGTGCATCCACTCCTCCACTGAGGGGCATCTGTGGGTTCCATTGTAATAGGAACAGGGACTGTCTCTGACCTGAACTGATTGGCCTGCTTTTTAATTACCTCCCTCTGAGGGGGAAGCAGCATTACCAGGCCACAGAAGAAGAAAAGGCAGCCACTCCTGATGAGACCTAATTGACTAGGATCAGAAGGAAGGAAAAGAAGTCCTCCCCTATCAGTGGACTTGGGGAGGGGCATGAGTGAAGAGGGTGGAAGAAGGGAGGGATTGGGACGGGAGGAGGGAGGGAACCACAGGGGGGATACAAAGTGAATAAAGTATAATTAATAAAGAATTTTTAAAAATGTGTATAGGTGTCCTCACAGGCATTGGATCACTGGGACTGGAGTTATATGTGGTTATGAGACACTATGTAGGTACTGGAAGTCGAACCTGGGTCCTCTGGAAGAGCAAGAAATGCTCTTAACAGCTGAGTCATCTGTCTAGTCCAGCATGTAATTCCTTTTTTCCAGGAGGAGGGGTGTGTTTAGAGACAGAGTATATAGCTCTGACTGTCCTGGAACCCATTATGTAGACTAGGCCAACCTTAAACTCGTAGAGATCCACCTGCTTCTGTGCCACTATGCCTGGCTATATGTAGTTTCTTTTTAAAGAGTATGATCAAGTAAAGGTTCAGAGTTAAAAAGAAAAAAAAAACTATAGAAAAGAAAGAGGTAGAGGGGAAAAGTGTAGCTGGGCACGTATAATCCAAACATTCTGAAGGTGAAGGCAGGAGGATCAGGATTTTAAAAACAATCCTTTCAATAGCTAGCTCAAGGATAGTCAGGGCTACATGAAACCTTATTTAAAAACAAAAAACAAACAAACAAACAAAAAAAAAAAAAACGAAAGAGGGAGTGGGGAGATGGTTCAGTCAGTAATGTGCTTGCTGAGTCTGATCCCCAGCACCTACATAAAAAGCCACACCCAACAGCAGCTGGCACCTGCCATCCAGTGCTAGAGAGGCAGAAACAAAGGACCCATGGTACTCACTGACAAGCTAGCCTACTTTGGGGAGCTCCAGAGAGATCCTATCAAAAAAATAAGATGGGGAGCAACTGAAGATGATATCCTACATCAATTCTGGTCTCTATGTGCACATATGTATATATACACACAAAACAGAGGACTGATTAGGACTGGAGATGGCTCAGCAGTTAAGGGTACACAGTGCATTTTCAGAGAAGCCAATTCAGTTCACAGAACCTATGTCAGCAGTCTCACAAATCCTTGTGACTCCAGCTCCATAGGAGCTAATGTCCTCTTCTTACCTCTGTGGGTACCTGTAGTCACATGCATACCCACACACAGACAAGTATACACATATAATTAAAAATCAAATAAACCTGTTAAAAAGAGAAAGAGGATTAATGGTGTGTCTTAAAATGAATTCTATTAATGCTAGACTAAAACTGTGCTGAACACTAAAATAATGAGGGGTAAGATGAACAATCTTCGCTTAGAAAGACAAATGGGATGGACATTGGAAGTAGGAGAAAACAAGTAACAGGACAGGAGCCTACCATAGAGGGCCTCTGAAAGACTCTACCTAGCAGTGTATCAAAGCAGATGCTGAGACTCATAACCAAACCTTGGGCAGAGAGTGGGGAATAATATGAAAGAAGGGGGAGTCAGTAAGACCTGGAGAGGACAGGAGCTCCACAATGACCAAATATATCTGGGCACAGGGGTCTTTTCTGAGACTGTTTCTCCAACCAAGGTCCATGCATGGAGATAACCTAGAACCTCTGCTCGGATGTAGCCTATGGCAGCTCAGTATCCAAGTGGGTACCCTAGTGAGGGGAACAAGGACTGCCTCTGACATGAACTCAATGGCTGGATCTTTGATCACCACCCCCCTAAGGGAGGAGTAGCCTTGCTATGCCACAGAGGAGGACATTGCAGCCAGTCCTGAAGATACCTGATAAGCTAGGGTGAGATGGAAGGGGAGGAGGACCTCCCCTATCAGTGGACTTAGAGAGGGGCAGGGAGGAGATGAGGCGGGGAAGGGGGATTGGGAAGGAATGAGGGAGGGGGCTATAGCTGGGATACAAAGTAAATAAACTGTAACTAATATAAACTATAACTAATAAACTAATAAACTGTAACTAATATAAAAAAATAAAAATTTAATTAAAAAAAAAAGAAAGTCTTTAAATGTCTAACATTTTTGGAGTAGGGTCTCATGTAGCCCAGGCTGCCTGCCTACAAACTCCCTACAAATCTGAGGATTTCCTGAACTTCCTTTCTCTACCTTCATAGAGCTGGAATTACAAAGTCCTACACCATCTGCAGTTTCTGTGTTGCCAGAGTTACCCCAGGGCCTGGCACATCCTAAGCAAGCTCACTACCAGCTGACCTATATCCCCACCTCTGCGTGAGGGTTTTTCACCTTAAATCTGTAACAGAAAAAAACAAAAGAAAAGTTGAACTATAGTTTTCTTTAATTATAAGAACATTTAAAACAAGCAGATCTGACAAAGATTGCAATTACTTTTAAAGGTCCATGAAAATCCAATTTTAATCAGGAAGTCTAACTGAGAACAAGCCAACTGTGTGATTGAGGGTCTTCCAGATAAGATGAAAACACCTCATATTCTAACTTGACTTTGGCAGTGGATATGAGACAAAGAATCCCGTAACCAAATTGAATTAAATCATCTCCCAAACTAGAAATGCTTGCAGTCTATGAAATAGAGGGCAAAGCATAAAGAAGTTATATGAAACCCCCATGTTAGGAATCACAGAGGTTCATATATTAAATGAGGATTTGAATTAGAATATGACGGTTTGGAATTGAGACAGTATTCTTTATAACTCAATTCAACATCAACAAATTCCAATAAATCTGTCTTGGGCAAAAGAACTAGCAACATCATGTTGTTTTGGTAACTAAGGTCTTAGGTTCATTTTAACCTGCTTAACGGTGATCAAACCAACAGACAAAATTTCTGGCCATGCTTTTCACACAAAACACCCCAAATCCTGTAAACCTATGACATGATGACACTGTCCCCAAAGGAAAAAAAATTCTGTTAATGCAATATACTTACCTAATAAACAAATTAACAAAATTGTATCCTTATACCTATTATAAAGGTATTTTATATGTAGGCTGTTTAGCATTTACATCATCCAAGAGAACTTTAATATAAAAGAGTGAAAAAATCCATTCCTAAAGTACATTCTAAAGATATAAATAAATTGTAAAAGTTATTTTATCTTTTATTTCCTTATTTTATATATCCGTGAATGGACCTGTGAGCAGGCAATGCCATGGCATAGGTGTGGAGGTCAGTTCTACGAATCAAACTCTGACAACTCATCAGGCTTGGCAATAAGTGCCTTTACCTACTATATCAAACAAAAGTGTGGCTAGGATGTAGCTCAGTAGAGGGGTACCTATCTAGTGAGGCCTCCAGTTCTATCTCCAGCACGACAAGAAACAAAACAAGTTTATCTCAAATGAAGAAATACACACCTACCATTTTATAAAAGTGTGATATGAAGGCTGGAAACACAGCTCAAGGTTAGAGTACTTAATGCTTAGCATGCATGAAGCCCTGGGTTCAATCCCTCGTACAGGAAAGAATTATTACATGGCAGTCCATTGTGTTGACTATCATATATTATCTCAAGCCTTCCTTTTTAATTTACATTTAAGGTTGTTTTCAGTTCAGTCCTATTCCAAGCATGGTTTCGATGAACATCCTCGTATATGATCTGTATTTTAGATTAAATTCCCAGAAGTAGAACTGCTAGGTCACGGAGCACATACACTACACACTTTCATAAATAGTGCCCAACTGACCTTAGAAAACGTATACCGATTTGTATTCCTCCCAAACAGCTCATAAAAGTGGTAAGAGCCAGATGTGGTGCATGCCTGAAATCCTAGCACTTGAAGTGTTTAAGGCCAGAGGATTAGTACAAGTTCAAAGCCAGCCTGAAGCTACACAGCAGCAGCCTGCCTCAAAAACAAGTGGTTGGGATTCAGGCATAGTGATGCCTGCCTGTGACCCCATCACTGGAAGAACAAGGAAGGAGGATCACAAGTCCAGATTCATCCATTTTGCAGCAAATTTCATGGTTTCAATTTTTTCTAACTGAATATAGACTTCCATTGTATACCATAACCATCTGTTAATAGCTAGCTAGGCTGATTCCAGTTTCTAAGTATTTGTCAGTGGAGGAGCCTCAAACACTAAAACAGAACTGGGCGATGGTGGTGCATGCCTTTGATCCCAGCACTTGGAAGGCAGAGGCAGGCTGATCTTTGTGAATTTGAGACCAGCCTGGTCTACAGAGTGAGTTCCAGGAGAGTCAAGCCTATAAAGGGAAACCCTGTCTCAAAAAACAAAAACGAACAAACAAACAAACAAAAAAAAGCAAACAACAAAACTACCACATGATCCAGTTACACCACTCTTGGGCAAATATCCAAAGGAATCTATATCATACCACAGAGATTGCTTATCCACATTTACTGCTACAGTTCTTGTGTTATCTGCTACGGATATGGAAATTTTCTTTGTCATATATATTGCTGATACTATGAAACAGTCTCTTCTTTACCTTTTTATCTCTTTCTGAGTTATTTTCCCTTGTGCAGTTTTTAACTTGTATCATGACTCTGGTATATGTTAGAAAGGCTTTTCTTCCAGCAAATCTATACTAATATTTGCTTATACTTTCTTTTAGTACCATTCGTACTTTACATTTAAATACTAAACTCATCTAGAATTTTAGTTATATAACACAGAAAACTTTTCCCATTTCATATCATTAATTGGTTGTCCCAAAGCCATTTGCTAAGTGGGCTAGTTTTTTTTTTCTCCCTATCTGAAATGTTTTTATTATTATGTGTGTGTGTGTATACTAAAATCTTATTTGTAGTAAGGTCTTTTTCACTGGATCTTTGCAGCTGGACAGATGACTCAGTGATTAAGAGCACATATTGACCTTCCAGTGGACCAGGGTTTAATTCCCAACACCCATATCAGATGGCTCTAAGAAGCCTGTAACTCTAGTTCCAAAGTACCATGACCAAAAGAAACTAGGGACAAATGACTATATGTGTTACCTAGTAGGAATCCAAAGTGCAAGCTGGCCTCCAGGCTCTCTTAGCATCACAAATACTTGTTACAGAGTCCATCCTGGCATCCTAGCTCTTCTCACCTTGCCCTGTACCCCAAACTCATTTCACTCATTGGCTTCCCTTCCCCTAGCTTAGCATTCCTATATATCCCTGGTATTTGTGCTCTCTTGGTCCTCTTTTTTATCTTCCTCTCTTCTCTTCCTCTCTGTCTCTCCTAACTCTCGATGTCATCTTTCTCCTCTCATAGCTGTCTTCTGGCCGTGTTCAGTTTAATACTTTCTTTCCTTGCTCTGGACTCTTCCAGATGCCTCGGGCTGTACTCTCCCTCATATCTACAATAAAAACCTTTCCCTTAACCATACCATAGAGCAGTCATGTTCTCACTTTATACACAGAGCATCCAACATCTCTGGCTTCCATGGACAGCTACACTCATGTGACACACAGACAGAGACACATTTTTTAAAATAAAATAAGCCTTTTTTTAAAAAAAAAAAATAAGAGAAATATGATCAGATGTGCTGTGCTCAGACATCATCAAAGAAGATTTCTCCTACAGCTGATGGGACACACACAGAGACCAACAGCCTACTTTACGCACAGTAAGAACCCTTGGAACACTCAGCCCTAAATGGAATGTCTCCACCAAATCCCTCCACTAAGGGTTTAGTGAGCCCCACAGAAAAAGAGGCAGAAAGAATGTAAGAGCCTGGGAGGATGAAAGACATCAAGGAAACAAGGTCCTCTAAGTCAACATGATCAAAGTTCATATGAACTCAGAGTCTGAGGCAGCATGCACAGGGCCTGCATGAGTCAGCACCAGGCCCTCTGTATATATATTATGGCTTCCACTTTAGTATTTTTATGGGATTCCAGAGTGTGGGAATGATTCTTATGCCTTCTCTTAGACTCTGTTCCTTCTTTTGGTTTATCCTGTCCACCTCTAATGTAATAGCATTTGTTTTCTCTCATTATATTATGTTTTATTATTATCCCTAGGAAGCCTGTTTTCTAATGAGGACTGAAGGGGAGTGTAGAGAGAAAGGGAGAGGAACTAAGAGGAGTAGAGGGAGAGGAAACTATAATCAGGCTATATTATGGGAGAAATAAGTCTTATTTCCAATAAAAGGAAAAAAAAGAAAAGGATACTAGAAGTTAATGAGGCTTGTAAACAACAACAAAGGCATGAATGTGAGAAAGGGACTAGTAGGAAAAAGGGAGGAGTAGCAAAGGTGAAGTTGTAGTAAGGGGGGATGGAGTTCCAGTAATCAGAACACACTTTATACATGTGTTATATTATCAAAAAACAAATTTAATAAAAGTTATTTAAAAATTACATTCTTGTTCTTATAATGTTGTTCTGTAAATGGTATAAAATTTCAGGATACTAGTAAAAGGAAAGCATTTGCCTGTTGCAAATATAAACATGTTTTTGTTTTGGTCCCAGGTGGGGGATGTGGGACTGATTCAGATGGCCAGCAGCAGTAGACTATTTGCTTCCTGCTGGCTGTGAGAAGAGATCTTTGCCAGCTGCAGACAGTTTAAATCTGAGGAGTCTGGAAACAGAGTAAATGCCAGATCCCAGAGAGTGTGGAGCTCCAAGAAAAACAAGGCTGTTCCTTCTTCCCCCTTGCTGCTCCTGGTTACTGTTGTGAGAGAAGAAGTTGGAGATCTCCCAAACAAGGATTGGATTGGCTCCAAGGAAATGGATGACGGGAACCAGCAGGAAGCAGCTAAGAGAACTGCACTCCCACTAATTCTTTCTCTCTCCTATCAGGTATTGGGATGTTGGAAGGGACTGGGGTGGAGTAGGGAGAAAAAGCTACATGAAACTTAAATAAAAGAGGGGTTTTTTTTGTTGTTTTGTTCTTGTTTTTAAAGTACGCCAACATTTGCCTTACATCCTGGCTGCCTGGATTGCAAGGTAAATGATTTTCTCTAAGGGGGCCAAGAAGCTTATGCAGGTATTACACTTTCAAAACTTACCATTAACTAATACTAATACTCACAGCTTAAGTGTGTTGAGTTTATCTGATAGTATCAGCAACTTCCAAAGTAAAAAAAAATCTATATTGTAATGTATGATAAACACATGTGATTTTCTGTTCTTAGCTGAATAAGACATTTCTATTGCTTTCCACATAGGGATGGTAAAGAACATCTTACTTGCTTTTTTCTGGCTTTTCAAGACAGGGTTTCTTTGTGTAGTCCTGGCTGTCCTGGAACTCACTCTGTAGACCTGGCTGGCCTGTACTGAGAGCTACAGCTCTAGGCCCTAAGTAAATTTTTTTGGTAAACCTAAAAAGCTATCTTTTTCTTGGCAGATACCTAGAAGGAGGTTTGGTGAATCATATGGTAAATACATGTAACTGTGTAAGAGACTGCAGCAAGGTTTCTGCTCAGTGGAAGCATTGCTTTTGCGCCCTCACCCACCAACAATAAATGTTCTAGTTGCTCTCCATAGCTGCCAGTTTTTGAATTTTCACACATTTTAATAATGTAACTTGTGCTTTTAAAATAACTTTATTTCTAGGGCTTTCTTAAGGTCATAACAAAATTAACCAGAAAATAGAGAAATTTCCCATATGTCTCCTGCCATATGTATAATCTGTCCCATTATCAATTGCCATTATGGCTTGACTTTTTAGTAATTTAAGTTGCATAGACCTGCAATATACATGTATGTATGTATGTTGTTTTTGTTTGGTTGGTTGGCTTTGGTATTTTGAGACACGGTTTCTCTGTGTAGCCTTGGCTGTCCTGGAACTTGCTCTGTAGACCTAGCTGCCCTCAAACTCACAAAGATCCACCTGCCTCTGCCTCCCAAGTGCTGGGATTAAAGGCATGCACCACCACTGCCCAGCTAGCATCTTTATATACTCTAAATAGAGGGTCTATCAAGAACTTTTGCCACTATATTGTTTATTTTCTCAGTGCTACATGTTGAAAATTTCAAGCGTTTCTTCTGTATATGGATCTTTGCCAAAATGTGATTTGCAAATATTTTTTCGTAGTCTGGATATGATGGAATGCAGGTATTACACCATTACGTAAGAAGACATAATGTTAATTGATTTTTTTTTTTTTTTTTAGTTCTAACTCTGTCATGAATTTTTTTCATTTCTTTTGTGGTGGATAAATGCATAAAAATATATTCTATTGTGAAAATATAAAATCCACTATAAAGCCCCACAGCTTCCATTCAAAATGGATGCTCTAACTATAGAAGTTGGCTAAATTGTGTATTTTGGGGGTCGGGTTAATTTTTCTGTGTAATGTTTTCTATTTACAGCCATTTTATAATGTTTTTTTTTTTGTGAACTGGAAGAGAGTGAGAAATCAGTTTAAGGAAAAGAGAAAATAAATAATTCAAAACTGTCAAGAACAACTATTTAGCCAAACAAACAGAAATGACTTCAGAGTTCTAGAGCTTATTTTATTTTTATTTTGTGTAATATGTTTTGTCTGTATGTATGCCTGTACATCACATTCCTGTAGTGCCCAAAGATACCCCAGAAAGGAGATGGATCCCCTTGAATTAGACTTACAGACAGCTGTGAGCCATCATATATGTGCAGGAAATCAAACCTGGGTCTCCTGGAAGAGTAGGCAGTATTCTTAACCACTGAGCCCTCTCTCTCCAGCTCTGCTTTTAAGGGTTTTAATTAGCAAGTTTTAAGTGATTTGTTATCACAAACAGAGGTGCTAGTACAGCCATCTCAAATGTATTGAATTGCTAAGAACAAATTGCTAAGAATAAATTCTGCAACACTTCAAACGCATACTTGCTAAATAGAAATCAAAACAAATATGGCTTTAGTGAGACATTTTCTTCAGTTGTGATAACACCAGTTATATGTGCATGATTCTATAAACAATCCCTCACTTCCTATAAGTAAACACTAATGAAACTTATTGGGTTACTTACAAACACAGAAAGTAACTGGGAGGGGGACAAGAGAAAATAATGGGGGAGGAATCTGATCAAATTTATTATAATACAGTTAGACAACTGTCATAATGAAACCCTCATGTATAATAAGGGTATGCTAATAAACATAAAATACAATATATGACATGTATACAATGGGAGGTTAAACTTTATCTAAAAAAAAGACCTTGCCATTTTCCATGCCATTCATGAGGTAGGAGGATTTGCCAAGTAAAATAAGCTAAGCATAAAAAAAAAGTATCCCATAATCTTACTTATATGTAGAATCAACAAAATCAAGTGTGCAGAAATGGGTAATGGGGAAGAGGATGTCAGAGGATACACAGTAGCAAAGACATAGGAAACAAGTCTCAAGCCACTGGACAACATGAGGTCTCTAGTAACACTTGTGTCTTGAATGTGCATTTGTTTCACTATGGTAGCCTTTTAGTGAAACAAATATATATTCACATGTATATCCCCCCCTCAAAAAAAAAAAAGACTATTTGAAAATGAAAGAAAGAAATCAATGCCAGGATTGGTGGTGCACATCTCTAATCCCAGCAATAGCAGGCAGAGGCAAGAGGATCTCTGTGTTCAAGTTCTGCCTGGTCTAGCATGAATACAAGTTCCAGGAAAGCCAGCCATACCCTGTCCGGGGATAGGGAGTGGGGCGATACAAACTGTCACTAAAAAATATGTTTACTGTTTGGGGTATTTCAAGTACATATTCAGGGTGGTTTCTTGAGACATGGTCACACTGGGCAGCCTAGATTGAACCAGAACTCACAATCCTCCCACCTCAGTCTCCATAGTACTGGGAATACAAACATGCACTACAAAGTAAATTAATGTGTAAATCACTGGGGCTGGACAGATGGCTCAGTGGTTAAGAGCACTGTCTGCTCCTCCAAAGCAATCCAAGTTCAATTCCCAGCAACCACATGGCAGCTCACAATTGTCTGTAATGGCCATTTCAAGGGATCTGACATCTTCACACTAATGCACATAAAATAAAGTTAAATAAATTATTTTTTAAATGTGTAAATTACTGTGATGGTTATTCTTGGTTATCAACTTGACTACATCTGGAATGAACTACAATCCCGAAATGGAGGGCACACCTATGACCCAGATTTTAGGCAGGAAGATTGTTGATTCCAAAATCACTGCAAGGAGACCACCATTCACATATGCAATTGGCAGGAGTGTTTTATTTCATGAAAATCTGCATGTAGGGGTCAAACCATTTTACAAAATAACAACCCTAGACAAAGGCATATAGGCCTTTTTATAGGAACTAGCAAGGCTTAGGTAATCTAAAACCTCATTGGTGGGTGCTGGGGAAATTACAAGGGTTGATTCCTAACTGACTTGGGTCCGGTGATCAGTGGGCTGCATTCCTGTGCCATGAATGTTTAGCTACAGGATGAGATAAGGCTGCCCAGCACAGATGCCACATCCTGAGACAAGATATTTTCCCATTCTTGTAGTTATTTCCAGGCTGTTTCTTGGGTAGGATTTTATGGTCTTTTTCCTGAAATTGGTGACCAATGGTCTAGTTCCTAGGACTTATGACTTTTCTTTTGAAGTCAGGCCAGGTCCTAAAATAGAGACAAACTGGAGTTTATGTCATCCTCTCAAAGACAATAGGCCTTCGGTCAGGATCGAAGACAAGACATAAACCTTTAATCCAGATCTTGAGGTGGGATGACACACATCTTTCATCCAGTTGAAGCACACCTTTAATCTGTGCCATACCTTCTGCTGGAGGCCTGCTTGCACTCACACTGCCAGCACATTACTGGAGCCTACTTCTTCGGGACTCCAGCTCATACAGAAGACCAGCTGACACACACAGCTTCCTGGGAGCAACTACTAGGTTCTTGAACTTTCTATTCACAGCTGCCAATTGTTAAGTTAGTTGAACTGCAACCTGTAAGTCATGCCAATAAATTCCAGACAGATGGATGGATGGATGGATGGATAGACGGATGGACAGATGGATGGGTGGATGGATGAATAGATAGATAGATAGATAGATAGATAGATAGATAGATAGATAGATAGATAGATAGATAGATAGATAGATAGATTCTGTCCATAAGTTCTGTGACTCTATAGAACCCTGACTAGTACAATTACTTTGTACTGTGACTTTTATATATGCATATGTTCACATAGACAAATACACATATAATAGACTGGCTAAACTAACAACTTCCAGTTAAAAACTAATTCTGCATAATGTGTTTCTCACTGATAACACTTCCCTTTGAAAGTGATGTGTCTTGGGACTAGAGAAACGGCTCAGCAATTAGGAGTACTTGCTGCTCTTACAGAGGAGCTTAATTTGCTTCTCAGAACCCATGTAATATGGCTAACAAGTCAGTTTAACTCCAGTTCCAGGGGATCTAAAGCCTGCTTCTGGCCTCTTTAGGCACTGTACAGACAGAATAGAGGTACAAACACTTTCACATAAATTTCAAAAATAAATACAATTAAAAGTACTGTGACTATAAGGGCTATAGGGATGGCTCAGCAGTTAAGAGAACTGGATGCTCTTCCAGAGAAGACAGGTTCTAGTCCAAGCATTTGTACAGCAGCAACTGTCTGTAACTTCAATTGCAAGGGATGGACAAAATCACACTGAATACATGCAGACAAAACACCAACACACACTAAATAAATAAATAAATAGATAGATAAAGTCATTTCTTAAAAGAGAAAGCAGTGTGGTTATAAATATAAGAAATTCAATTTTGAGGGAGATCCTAAATGGCAGCGCCAAGAGGACACTTGTTGGACAAACAAGACAGCAGTGACTGCACAGCAACCAACAGACCAAACTCTGGGCTCTGAAACACCTGTGATCGTGTTTCCCAGGTGAGAGGAAACCCCACCATGTGGGAAGCAATCGGGTCTATTCTCAAGCTATCTAGCTAAACCCCAGAAGAGTTCCCAGGTCTCAGCAAGAGCTCAGTTGCCAGCCCGGAGCCACACACCTGAGTGTTCTGATCACATCCCAGACTGAACTGTGGGTCACAGAACACCAGAGACGGGGTTTTCCAGTCGAGAGAAAACCGCAGGGTGAAGGAAGCAATAGGACCAACCTCAGGGCACCCAGACAATCCCTGGAAAAGGTCCCGGGCTCCATCAGGCACTCAGCCCCAACCCAGAGACACATCCAACTCACCATCCCAGACAGTACTGTGGGCCTGAAAGCACCAGTGACTAGGTTTCCCTGTTGGGAGGAAACCTCACAGTGAAGGAAACATCAGGTCTGACCTCAGGGCACCCAGCCACCCCCACCCCCAAAAAGGTCTCGGGAAAAGTTCCTGGGTTCCTGCAGGAGCCCAGTCAACAGCTCAGAGGGACTCACCTGTGCCTGCGTACTCTACTCACCATCGCAGACAGAACTGTGGACACCAAAACAGCACAGACAGGATCTTCCTGTCGGGAGGAAACCCCACAGTGGGGGAAACATCAGGTCCAACCTCAGGACACACAAGCTAATCCCCAGAAAAGTCCCAGGGATCCCGAAGACTCCGGGTTCTAGCCTCCTGCCAAATGAATGAGTGCTGTGCTCACATGCCACTGATTACTGCCTAGAAACTGGGACACAGAACTCTAGCCTCAGACCTACTGGGATCCACAGGATCAGCCTCCAGACACTGCTCCAAGGAACAACCTGTCTCCCTAGCTAAACTGACCAAACCATGGGGCTCCCTGGATCTTCAAGGAGGCTGAACCCAGCAAACATAGTATAAGAGCAGCAGCAGCAGCTCACTAGATTCCGACCAAGAAACCCAGCAGCAGAGCAGCTATCTCTAGGACTTCTGGTGAGAGCAGAGTGCCCCTGACCACCAATGACCACAGTTACCAAACAGGTCCATACACCTGAGGTAATCTGTGGCAATTTCTGAGAAGCACCGGCCATTCGGTACCCAAAGAGTTAAGGAGGCCTCCTTCAGGAACAACCATCTTCCTGCCAAGGGGATTCACCCCACCCCAGGACTCCAGCAGGCACCAGAAACTAACAGCCATCATCTATGATAGCCAGATGGATAGAGGCCAGTGTAAAAGCACAACCAACAAAAGCCAAAGCAATATGGCATCTCCAGAACACAGTTATCCAGGGACAAGTAGCCCTGGACACCCTATCGTAAGTGAAATGCAAGACCTTAAATCTATGCCTATGAAAAGTATAATGTAGGAAACAAATAAAACAAATAAACTGCCTGAAGCAATAGAGGAAGGTAAAGTCAAACAGCTTATCGCCATTTGTAAAGAAATAGAGGAAGATAAAGTCAAACAGATTAGAGCCATCAATAAATACAGGAAAATGCAGCCAAACAGTTTGTGGCCTTCAGAATAGAGGAATGTTCAAAAAACAGACAAAGGAATGGAAGGAAGAGCAGGAGAATACAGTCAGACAGGTGAAAGAAATTTCAACAAAATGGTTCGAGATCTGAAACTAGAATTGGAAAAATTAAAACAAAAATGGAGGAAATCGTGGAGAAGAAAAACTTAGGGAAGGAAACTGGAACTTCAAAGGTAAGCAATAGACTACAAAAGATGCAAGAAAGAATCTCAGGTGTGGAAGATACAATGGAAGAAATAGATGTATCCGTCAAAGAAAATGGTAAATCTAAAAAATACCTGACATAAACCATCCAAGAAATCCAAGACAACATGAAAAGACAAAACCTAAGAACAATAGGAAGAGAGGAAAAAGAAGATTCCTGTCTCCAAGGCCCAGAAAATATTTCCAAAAAAATCATAGAAAAAAAATTAAGTGAGAGGTCTATAAGCATACAAGAGGCCTACAGAACACCTAAGAAATTAGACCAGAAAAGAAAATCCTCCCACAACATAATAATCAAAACAGTAAATATACAGAACAAAGATAAAATACTAAAATCTGCAAGGGAAAAAAGGCGAGTAACATATAATGGCAAACCCATCAGAATCACACCTGCCTTCTCAACAGACTATGAAAGCCAGAAGGGCCTGGACAGATATCATGCAGACCCTAAGAGAACACAGATGTCAGCCCGGGCTAATATACCCAGTAAAACTCTCAATCATCATAGATGGAGAAAACAAGACAATTAAAGACAAAAACAAATTTAAACAATACCTACCCACAAATCCAGTGTTACAGAAGATACTAGAAAGAAAGTTATAACCCAAGAAAGCTAACTACATTCAGGAAAGCACAGGAAATAAATAACCTTACTACAGCAAAACTGTAAGTAGCCAAGCACACAAATATACTACTACACCAACAACAAAACCAAATGATCTAACAGTCAGTGGTCATTAATCTCTCTCAACATCAATGGTGTCAACTCTCCAATAAAAAGATACACACTAAATGGTGGGACCTGGAAAGGATCATCCTGAGTGAGCTGTCCCAGAAGTAAAAAGACACACACGGTATATACTCACTCATATAGACATATAACATAGGATAAACCTACTAAACTCTGTACATCTAAAGAAACTAATCAAGAAAGAGGACCCTGACTAATACGCTCAATCTCCAACCCAAAAGGCAAAGAGGATGGACATCAGAAGAAGAAGAAAACAGGAAACAACCTAGGAACCTGCCACAGAGGGCCTCTGAAAGGCTCAGCCCTCCAGACTATCAAAGCAGATGCTGAGATTTATGGACAACTGTTGGGCAGAGCACATGGAATCTTATGTAAGAAATTGGAAATAGTAAGATCTGGAGAGGATAGGAACTCCACAAGGAGTGCAACAGAATCAGAAAATTTGAACACAGGGGTCTTTCCAGAGACTCATACTCTAACCAAGTACCAGGCATAGAGATAACCTAGAACCCCTGCACAGATGTAGCCCATGGCAGTTTAGTGTCCAAGTGGGTTACATAGTACTGGGAAGAGGGACTGCCTCTGACATAATCTGATTGGCCTGTTCTTTGATCACCTCCCCCTGAGGGGGGAGCAGCCTTACCAGGCCACAGAAGGTGGCGATGCAGCCACTCCTGATGTGATCTAATAGATTAAGATCAGAAGGAGAGGAGAGGAGAACCTCTCCTATCAGTGGACTTGGGGTGGGGCATGCTGAAGAAGGGGGAGGGAGGGTGGGACCAGGTGAGGAAGAGGGAGGAGCTTATGGGGGGATACAAAGTAAATAAAGTGTAATTAATAAAATTAAATGAAATTAAATTAAAAAAGATACACACTAACAGAATGGATGAGTAAACAAGTTCCAACAATCTGTTGCATACAAGAAACACACCTAAGTTACAAATATAGACATTACCTGAGAGTAAAGGGCTAGAAGGTGTTCCAAGCAAATGGACCCAAGAAGAAAGCAGGAGTAGCCATTCTAATAGCTAATAAAATAGACATTCACCAAAATTAATCAAAAGAGATGGGGAGGGTCACTTCACATTCATTAAAGGGAAATTCCACCAAGAAGACACCACAATTCTGAACATCTATGCCCCAACTACAAGGGCACCCACATTTGTAAAAGAAACATTAATAAAACTTAAACCACACAGAGACCCACACGCATTAATATTGGGAGACTTCAACACCCCACTCTCATCAAAGGACAGATCAACAAAACTAAAATTAAACAAAGAAACAATGACTCTAACAAAGGTCATGAATCAAATCGACCTAACAGAACTCCACTCAAACACAAAAGAATTTACCTTTTTCTCAGCACCTCATGGAGCCTTCTCCAAAATACTATATAGTTGGTCACAAAGAAAGCCTCAACAGATACAAGAAGAGTGAAATAATCTCTTGTGTCCTATCACACCACCATAGACTAAAGCTGGACCTCAACAACAACAGAAATGGCAAAAAGCCTATACACACATGAAAACCGAACAAATCTCTATTCAATGACAGCTGGGTAAGGGAAGAAATAAAGAAAGAAATTAAAGATTTTCTAGAATTCAATGAAAATGAAGGCACAACAGACCCAAATTTATAGGACACAATGAAAGCAGTGCTCAGAGGAAAGTTCATAGCACTAAGTGACTTCAAGAAAAAAAATCCAAAACACTTCATACAAGCCACTTAATGGCTTACCTGAAAGCCCTAGGAAAAAAAAAGAAGCAGACAGAGCCAAGAGGAGTAGACCGCTAAAAATAATCAAGCTCAAGGCTGAAATCAATAAATTAGAAACACAAAGAACAATTCAAAGAATCACTGAAACCAAAAGCTGGTTCTTTAAGAAAAATCAGTAAGATAGACAAACCCTTATCCAAACTAACTAAAAGGCAGAGAGACACTATCCAAATAAATAAATCAGAAATGAAAAGGGGGACATAATGAAAGACACTAAGGAAATCCAAACAATCATTAGGTCGTACTACAAAAGCCTATATGCCACAAAATTAGAAAATCTAAAAGAAATGGACAATTTTCTTGACTGATTCCACTTGCCAAGACCAGGTAAATAAATTAAATAGTCCTATAGACCCTAAGGAAACAGAAGCTGTCACCAAAAGTCTCCCATCCAAAGAAAGCCCAGGGCCAGATGGTTTCAGTGCAGATTTCTGCCAGACCTTCAAAGAAGAGCTAACACCAATACTCTTCAAACTATTCCACAAAATAGAAACAGAAGGAACATAACCAAATTCATTCTATGAAGCCACAGTCACCTTGATACCTAAACCTCAAAAAGACCCAACACAGGAAAAATTTCAGGCCTATCTACCTTATGAACATTGATGCAAAAATACTCAACAAAAATACTTGCAAACCGAATACAAGAAGACATCAAAGATATCATCCACCGTGGCCAAGTAGCTTCATCCCAGATATGCAAGGGTCGTACAATATATGGAAATCCATCAACATAATCCACCATATAAACAAACTGAAAGAAAAAAGCCACACAATCATCTCCTTAGATGCTAAAAAAGCATTTGATAAAATCCAAAACTCGTTTATGTTTAAAGTCCTGGAGAAATCAGGGATACCAGCCACTTACCTAAACATAGTAAAGGCAATATACAACAAGCCTATAGCCAACATCAAACTAAATGGAGAGAAACTTAAATCAGTCCCACTGAAATCAGGAATAAGGCAAGGCTGACCACTCCATATCTCTTCAACATAGTTCTTGAAGTCTTTGCTAGAACATTAAGAAAATTAAAGGAGATCATGATGATTAAAATTGGAAAGGAAGAAGCCAAAATATCAGTATTTGCAGATAATATGATAGTATACATGAGTGACCCCAAAACTTCTACCAGGGAACTCCTACAGCTGATAAACACCTTTAGCAAAATGGTTGGATATAAAATAATCTAAAAAAAAAAAAAATCAGTAGCCCTCCTGTATACAAAAGACAAATGGGCTGAGAAAGAAATTAGGGAAACAATATCCTTCACAATAGCCACACAAGACATAAAGTACTTTGATGTAACCCTAACCAAGCAAGTCAAAGACTTGTATAAAAACAACTTCAAATCTCTGAAGAAAGAAATTGAAAAAGATATCAGAAGATGGAAAGATCTCCCATGTTCATGGCTTGGCAGGATTAACATTGTGAAAAATGGCCATCTTACCAAAAGCAATCTACAGATTCAATGCAATTCCCATCAAATTACCAACACAATTCTTTACAGACCATGAAAGAAAAATTCTCAACTTCATATGGAATAACAAGAAGTCTAGAATAGCTAAAAATATCCTCTACAATAATAGATATTCTGGAGGTATCTCCATATCTGATCTCAAGCTGTACTTAGAGCAACAGTAATAAAAATTGTATGGTACTGGCATAGAAACAGAATGGTGGATCAATAGAATCGAATAGAAGACCTAGAAATAAACCCACATACATATGGACACCTGATTTTTCACAAAGATGTCAAACCCATACAATAGGGGAAAAAAAGCATTGTCAACAAATGATGCTGGTCTAACTCGATATCTACAAGTAGAAAAATGCAAATAAGATCCATATTTGTCACCCTGCACAAAACTAAAGTCCAAGTGAATCAAAGACCTCAACATAAAACCAGACACACTAAACCAGTTGGAAGAAAAAGTGGGGAAAAGCCTTGAACTCACTGGAATAGGAGGCAACTTCCTGAACAGACCACCAACAGCACAGGCTATAAGAGCAACAATCAATAAATGGGACCTCATGAAACTGAAAAGCTTCTATAATGCTAAGGACACGGTCCTCAGAACAAAATGACAGCCTGGGAAAGGATCTTCACTAACCATATATGTGACAGAGGGCTAATATCCAGAATATATAAAGAACTCAAGAAGTAAAAAAGCAACAAAAGAAGTAATCCAAATAAAAACTGGGGTATAGAGCTAAACAGAGAATTCTCTAGAGAGGAATATCAACTGGCAGATAAACACTTAAAGAAATGTTCAATGTCCTTAGTCATCAGGGAAATGCAAATCAAAACAACTCTGAGATTTCACCTTACACCCACCAGAATGGCTAAGGTCAAAAACTCAAGTAACAACACATGCTGGAGAGGCTGTGGAGAAAGAGGAACCCTCCTCCATTGCTGGTGGGAATGTAAACTTCTACAACCACTTTGGAAATCAGTCTGGTGCTTTCTCAGATAATTAGGCATAGTGCTACCTCAAGATCTTGCTATACCACTCCTAGGCAATTAGCCAAAATATGCTCAAGTATACAACAAGGACATCTGCTCACCCCTGTTCATAACAACTTTATTTGTAATAGCCAGAATCTAAAAATAACCTAGATGTCCCTCAATTGAGGAATGGAAACAGAAAGTGTGGTACATTTATACAATACTACTCATCAATTAAAAACAAGGAAATCATGAAATTTGCAGGCAAATGGTGGGAACTAAGAAAAGATCATCTTAAGTGAGATATCCTAGAAGGAGAAAGACACACATGGTGCACACTCAATTATAAGTGGATATTAAACATATAATATAAAATAATCATACTAAAATCTGTACACCTAAAGAAGCTAAGCAAGAAGGAAGACCCTGGGTAAGATGATCAACCCTCATTCAGAAAGGCCAATGGGATAGACATGGGAAGAGGGAAAACTGGAAACAGGACAGGAGCCTACCACAAAGAGCCTCTGGAAGACTCTATCCAGCAGGGTATTAAAGCAGATACTGAGACTCACAGCCAACCTTTGGGCAGAGTGCAGGGAATCTTATGAAAGAGAGAGATAGAAAGACCTGGAGGGGAGAGGAACTCCACAAGGAGAGCAACAGAACTGAAAAAAATGGGCCCAGGGGTCATTTCCTAGGCTGAAACTCCAACCAAGGACCATTCACGGAGATAACCTAGAACCCCTGCACAGATGCAGCCCATGGCAGCTCAGTCTCCAAGTGGGTTCCCTAGTAAGGGGAACAGTGGCTGTCTCTGAAGTGAACTCAGTGGCTGGCTCTTTGATCACCTCCTCCTGAGGGGAGAGCAGCCTTGCCAGGCCACTGAGAAAAACAATATAGCCTGTACTGATGAGACCTGATAGGCTAGGGTCAGATGGAAGGGGAGGAGGACCTCCCTTATCAGTGGACTGTGGGAGGGGAATGGAAGGAGTAGAGGGAGGGAGGGCGGGATTAGGAGGGGATGAAGGAGGGGGCTACAGCTGGGATACATATTGAATGAATTGTAATAAATAAAAAATAAATTTAAAAAATGAAATTATTCCAAATAAAGTTCTGCTATACTGATTGATAGGTGCCTAGTCCAACTGTCATCAGAGAGGCTTCCTCTTGCAGCTGATCAGAGCAGATGCAAAGACCCACAGCCGAACCCTAGGCAGAGCCAGGGAAACCCTGCAGAAGACAGGGAGGAAGGACTGTAGGATCCAGAAGACTCTAGGACTCCAGGAGAATGTAGCCCAGAAAATCAATTGGGACTCAGAGACTGAACCAACAATCACAGAGCCTGCATGGATCTCAGCTAGGCCTTCTGCATGTATACTGTTATGGTTGTTTAGCTTGGTGTTCTTGTGGGACTCCTAACAGTGGGAATGGGGATGTCTCTGACTCTTTTGCCTACCCTGGGACCTTTTTCCACCTACTGGGTTGCCTTGTCCAGCCTTGATATGAGGGTTTGTGCCTAGTCTTATTTCAGCTTGTCATACCATGTTCTGTTAATATCACTGGGAGGCTTGCTCTTATCTCAAGGGAAATGGAAGAGCAGTGGGTCTGGGGGAGAGGGAAGGTGAGGGGAGAATTGCGAGGAGAGTAGAGAGAGGAAACTGTAGTTGGGATGTAATACATGAGAGAAGAATAAAGAAAAATTTAAAAACTGCAACTTTCATCATTCTGAGTGAGGTATCCCAGAAGCAGAAAGACACACAGGGTATATACTCACTCATAAGTGCATATCAGACATATAATATAGGATAAACATACTAAAATCTGTACACCTAAGGAAGCTAATCAAAAAGGAGGACCCTGGGTAAGATGCTCAATCCCCATTCACAAAGGCAAAGAAGATGGACATCAGAAGAGAGAGAAAACAGGGAACAGGACAGGAGCCTGCCACAGAGGGCCTCTGAAAGGCTCTACCCTAAAGGGTATCAAAGCAGATGCTGAGACTTATGGCCAACCTTTGGGCAGAGTGTAGGGAATCTTAGGAAAGAAGTGGGAAACAGTAAGACCTGGAGAGGACAAAAGCTCCATAAGGAGAGCAACAGAACCAAAAATTCAGGGCACAGGGGTCTTTTCTGAGACTGATACTCGAACCAAGGACCATTCATGGAGATAACCTAGAACCCCTGCACAGATGTAGCTTATGGCAGGTCAGTGTCCAAGTGGGTTCTATAATAATGGAAACAGGGACTGTCTCTGACATGAACTGATTGGCCTGCTCTTTGATCACCTCCCCCTGAGGAGGGAACAGCTTTAGCAGGCCACAGAGGAAGACAATGCAGCCACTCCTGATGAGACCTGATAGACTAGGATCAGAAGGAAGGAGAGGAGGACTTCCCCTATCAGTGGACTTCGGGATGGACATTCATGGAGAAGGGGGAGAGAGGGTAAGGTTGGGAGGGGAGTAGGGAGTACAGGGGGGATCCAAAGTGAATAAAGTATAATTAATAAAAATTAAAAATATATCAAAAAAGAAAATAATAAATATTACAAAAAACTGTAACTTTCTAGACAGATAGGGATGACGTTATTAATTTTAACATACAGATAAGGAAACAAAGGCTGAAAATACCCACTAATTTCCCCAACGTCAGTGTGTTAGTAGCAGAACTGGAAGAACTCTAGACTCAGTAAATTTCAGTGTACCTTCCACTACTACATACCATATCCAAACTGCTCTCCCTTGCACCACACACTGTGACCTAGCTACAAATCGTTTCACACACATTTTTTTTTTACTTGACATTTCTAACCTACATGTTAGACAGAACAGGTACTGTCATTTTACTAATGAGTACAGACTGAATAGAGCAAGAAAATTGACATAATTTCTTCAAAGACACAGACACCTAAAGTTTATCTGTTGGGTTAAAAAGGAACCTTAAGATGGGAAATGAAGTGATTCAAATGGTGAACAACAGGACTCCTGTTGTCTGTCTGGACACAGTAGGTAAACTGACTGAAGGAAGAAGAATGGCTTAGGCAGCTTTCAGGCCTACCATTGCATAATTCCATCATGTAGCACAACAGTGCAGGATGAAATAAAGTAGGGTGTCTCAAACTTGCAGATCAGGATCTACTGGCACATCTAGAAACCTCAACTCTTGACTGCACCAAGCTGGTTCCAAAATGTCTTCTCCTCTCTGCTATATCCCGTTCCTGTCATATGCCTTAGATGGGATTCTCAGGGAGACTAAACAATGCAGCAAGCAACTCCCTCTCAGCAGATACACCAGCAGAGCCTGCCCTGATCTCAGGATGCTAAAATTAAAAGCTAGGTTGGATTAGCAAGTTGATCTGCCAAGTGAAGTTAATGACCGCCAAGCCTGATGACCTGAATTTTATTGCAGGGTCCCACACAGTAGAAGAGAACTAATTCCTTTAAGCTGTTCTCTGACCTCCACATGCATTGCACATGCACACACGCACACACAAATATTTACAAAGTTTTAAAGGAGTAATTTTCCTTGGTAACCCCTCTTCCTTTCAGGAGGTTGTTTTCATGTTTTTAATAAGCCTATGTTACTCAGCTTTTTAAAACTATAAACAAAGAAGCAGTTCCTCCTTATATTAATGGTGGCTCACAACTATAATCCCAGCACCAGTGAGTTCTAGGCTAGTCTGGGCTACGTAGTGACTGTGAGGCAAGCCTAGGCTACAGAGTGGAATCTTGTGTCAACAACAAAAACAAAACCAGGCCCCCAAATCACTTTTCCCATATGTTGCTGTTCAATTGTTTATAAACCCAGCACATGGAAGGTAGATTTATGAGACTTACCAAGAGTTCAAGACCAGAATGGACTACTTAGATTGAGCTACTTAGGGAGACACTGTCTCAAAAGATAAAATCTGCCAGGCATGGAAGAGCACATAATCCCAGAGGCAGGAGGGTCTCTGTGAGTTCAAGGCCAGCCTGGTCTAAAAAGTTCCAGGACAGCCAAAACTCAGTGTGGGTATGTGGGGGGGGGGGATAAAATCAAAGAAATTAAATGTTAAACAAAGATAGTGATCATCTAAACAAAAGATTGGACTACACAAAGGTGATCTTTTATGATCATTTCTACCTCTGTGATGAGGGAGAAGAAAAGAACTAAAAAGTGCCAGGATAGTAGACTCAAGCCTTTCTAGAATATAATAACACATCAAACCCAAAACCTTTAATACCAGCATTCAGGAAGCAAAGACATGTGGATCTGTCTGAGTTCCAGGATAGCCAGGGCTACACAGAAAACGCTGTCTCAAGAAAGAAAAAACAAAACAAAACAAAAAAAGTGAGAAAATGCAGATCATGCCAGGCTTTCGTGTGACAATCAGAAAACGAACATAGGTTATAGGCAGTTCTTGCTCCATAAATCTCTATCCAAGTCGTGTTTAAAAGCAACCAAAAAACAAGATGCAACTGGTCTGGCTAGTGCTTCGAATATGAAATATAATCTAAAACTGACCACATGCTTCAGATGCAAAACATAGTCTGCATTTCCACAGCTGCGGGTGGGTCTCAGCAGCAGACAGCTGCTCTGGGCGCCATCCTCAGAGTCACAAAAATGTACATGATAAAACTACTGGTAGGTCTGAAATGGATAGGTCAAGTAGTTAAAGTTGTCTCCCTTATATTTGGGAAAGGGAAGCATAGTATTGCAGAATCAGAGAAGCCATAGCTGAGTGCAGTGACACACACCTGTAATCCTAGCACTCAGGAGGCCGAGGCCAAAATAAAGCAAGTTCAAGGCCAGAATGGACTCCATGTAAAGTTTGAAGCTAACCTAAGCTATACAAGGAGTTTGAGGTCAGCCTCAGTTACATTAAGAGATCCTCTCTCAGAAAAAGAAAAGAAAACTAAGTCTAGGGCTAGTGATACATGTTGGTAGAGAGCTTGTCTTGCCTTCATGAAGCCCTGGATACCATCTCTATTCCAGCACTCAGGTGAATCAGTAGTTCACTGTCATCTTTAGCTACATAGCTAGCTTGAAACTAGCATCAGCTTATGAGACCCTCTCTCCAAAAAAGGTAGTGGCGGTGAGGGGGTGGGGCAGGAATGGGGAAAGAAGGAAAGAAGGCTTAGGAAGGCAAACTAGTGAAATACTGTTTTGCCTTGAAAATGGCACCCTGACAACTATATGCTAACTAACTCTGTTATAGCTCTTTCTCTTTCCTCGCCTAATTTCCTTCTGTTTATCCTGATCTCCAAGACTTCCCACTGGCCCTGCGAGTACATATTGATTAGCCCATCTAATGCCACTTGCCCTTAAAGTTAATGACACACTTGATACAGATATCATGTCTGTGAAGTTGTATCCTTGAGAAAACTTACAAGGAAATTTTAAACGTGGGAAACAAATCGGAGATAAGAGCAAACCAAAGTAGTATGACTCCAAAGCCCATGCTCCTCACTCTCTCTAAAACACTGAACCCATAGACTTAAACAATATCCAAAGCCTCCCCCCTCTCCTCTTTTGGTATTTTTTTGACATAGGGTTTCTCTGTGTAGCCTTAGCTCTGTCCTGGACTCACTTTGTAGACCAGACTGGCCTCAGCCTACCTCTGCTTCCCCAAGTGCTGGGATTACAGTCATTCACCACCATGCCCAGCCTAACCTTGTCTTTCAGTGTTCCACATTGACATAAAATCCCTACTACATCCGGACAAGTCCTTCACTGAGAGTCATACACTATTTGATCTCCTCATTCTTTTCTGTCCCTTCATCTACAATACTCTCTTTCTCATACTTAAATCCTATCACTGATTAATCTATAAAGTCCAAATACATAGGATTGTGTCTATTGTGTTCACTAGCATACCTCTAGTGAGCAGGGTAGCTATGGATCATTGCTGAGTTAAGTAAAAGGACGCAAGTCCCAACTCCACTATGAATAAGCATGTCAAACACGCCTACTCACTTTCTTTTTTGTAATTCCAAATACAAAATTCTTTTGTAATTCCAGAACCAGTATCACAGCCTAATACCTAATTTCTCTGCATTTAACTTCTTTCCCTGGCTAGGCTCCATTGGAGCCAAGACACCTTGTAAATCTCTGCATAACTTACAGGGTAGAAGTAAAACTGGATACACAGAAAGCACACCATAAAGGTTTCCTTTACATAGGGGTATACCACATGAGAATCCCATCTATACCGAACTTTGTGAGAATGAATTATTTTTGCACACTAGATTAGGGATGTCCAGGCTCTTCACTTGCTGACATTTTCTACTTCAAAACTCGTTATGCAGAACTCATTCAGCATGTGGCAATTAGGAAAATCATCTGGAAAATCTTGATGCCCCAGAGTTTGTGGCTTGCTGATTACACAAGTATATTGTTACAGGTTTTCTTGGTAGGGAAGTAGAGTGACTGCATCATAGTTATTTCATCTGCTGGTTGGCATAAAGCCCAGGATGCCATGTTCACACAGTAGTATACTGTTGGCTCCTGTGCCCTTCCAATCTCAGTTTTCCCTTTTCTGTGGTATTATGTAGAAATTACATATTGCTTGTGGGTATTAATTAGTACATAGAGCCTACAGTCTACTAAATTGATAGTAGAACAGAGCTATAATTTATAATTTTATTGCATATGGTGCTAAAATTACTTTTACAATGAAAAAGATTAAAACAGTAATAGTAGTAACTGAAATTTATTGTATATTTACCACCTGCCAAGCACTACTTCTTTGTTTGTTTCAAGACAGGGTTTCTGGCTATCCTGGAACCCTGTAGACCAGACTGGCCTTGAACTCAGAAATCTGCCTAGCTCTGTCCCCAAGTTCTGAGATTAAAGGCATGTGTCACCACCACCACCTGGCAGTAGGCACTGTTCTTAAAGCATTATATGTGTTAACTAATTGTCAATCCTAGGAAGTAGTTACTATTATTGTCCCTACTTTACAAATGTGAAGGAGGCAGAGTTATATGCCTTAAATTATTACCTATACCAGGAATTAGTAGAGAAAGTATGATTCCAATCTAGATAGTTTGGGACCAGAGTCCCCACTTTTAATCCTATGTTATATCTCCTCTCCCAAACAATACAACATTGTAATGCAACAGTGACATTAAGATCCTTAAAGTAGTAAGAAAATATAACCCCTCATCCAGGAAATGCAACTGAGAATGTTCAGATCTCTACGTGCTTATTGAGTTCTACTTTCTTTCAGAATAGCTCAATTCTCTGTTATTATAAACAGTAAAGTGTGGCCAGGTTTACTGTAAAGATGGCAAAACACATTGGTAGTACTGGCACATGCCTTTAATACCAGCAAGAAAAGAGAATCTCTGAATTCAAGGTCAGCCTGGTCTATCTTGTAAGATTCTAACAAAAAAAGAGAAAAGAAACTACAAGTCCTTACTTTTGAAATTAGTTTGAAGGTAACAACAATTTTTGTCTGCAAGAGAGTCTTTCTCTGTAGCTTAGGCTAGCCTGTAACTCATTTAGCCCAAGTCTGCCTCAAATTCAAGGCAATCTTCCTCCCTGGGCTCTCTAAGTGCTGGGATTATAGGTGAGCTGCCACATCCAGTTCTTGTCTATATGGAGTTTTGTTTTGTTTTGTTTTGTTTTGTTTTGAGACAGTTTCATATCACACAGGCCAGCCTCCAACTTGCTACAACATGGGCCTGAACTCTTGATTCTCTTGCCTTTACCTCCCAATGCTAATATTAAAGGAATGTACAAGCACTCATTTTTTCTATTTACATATTTACATTTTAAATACATTTACATATTTTCTAGTAGTACTTCCTAGCCTGTAAGCCAGCCTAGGCTACATAGTAAGATTCCTTCTCAACACAGATAGATAGATGGATAGATAGACAGACAGACAGACAGACAGACAGATAGATCGATCAATTGATCTTAACTGGGCATGGTGGAGGTTACCTGTAAACATAGGTACTTGGGAGGCAAAAGTGAGAAGAGTGCTTGAACTGAGAAGTTTGGGATCAGCCTAGCCAACACGGCAAAACTATTGTCTCAAAATAACAATGACACCAAAATTACAGTTCCTTTATGTTAAATAAAAGCATTGGTTTGAAGCCAAGATTAAGTGCTTTTAAACCCCAATTTATCCACATGCTATATCTGGGAATCAAATCTGGCCCTATGACACATTATCTACTCATGGGTTGGGGATTTAGTCTAGTGGTACACAGCTTTCCTGGCATGTACAAAGCCCAAGCTTCATCCCCAGAAGCTAGAAATAGTACCTCAACCAAAGTACAAACAACAGACAAATTATGAGATTTATTTTCAACCCAAACTGTTCTGGTCCCTATCACTTACATACATAAAAATAAGAACTGCATGTGCATGATGGTACATGCCTATGATCCCAGCACTGCAGAGGTGAAAATGGCAGAACTCCAAGCTCAAGGAGTTCAAATCTGCCCCAAACATTAAGACTCAGTCTCAAAAAAATAAAAGATTCAAGATCCTATGACTTAGCACATGTTCTAAAGTTAAGAAATGGGAAACTGGGTTATGTTTTTAATAATCACTGCGAACAAACTCTTAGGCAATTCTAATCATACTTTTGAATTGAAGGTCATATTACACAATGTTGAAAATAAATCCCCTATTGACAATCATCACTGAGTGGATTTACAGATTTAAGACTACATGAAAATCTAGGTCTGAGTATAATGACAGTGTAAAACCAGGAGGATGCCACTGAATTCAAGGCCATTTTGAGCACACAGTGAGTTCTAAGCTACCATGGACTACAAAGCAAAACTCATTATCAAAAACAAAACAAAACAACCCCCCCAAAAAAACAAAACAAAAAAAGGAAAAAAAATATCTGAAGACTACATGGTTTTCATGACCCAACTTAATAGACATAGCTACAAATATATGTCCTCTGGATGGATAATACTTGAAGATATATAATTGATACATTAAAATGTATTTATAATTGCAATTAAAAACTTATCAAGATGCTGAGGCTATAAATTGAAACTAAAACTTAACAGCTGAGTTAACAGTGAAATAGGAAGCTAGGAGTGATGATTCGTGCCTAAAATCCCAGCATTGGGGAGGTAGGTAGAGGCAGGAAGATCACGAACTCAAAGTCATCCTTGGCTACATACCAAGCTCAAAACCAGCCTGCACTACCAGTTTCAAAACAAACAAAATGTAGGTGTGGTAACTCACACCTGCAATCCCAACATGTGAGAGCTGAAGCAGGTATACAATAAGTCCAAGGCCACTTAAGCTTGGAGTGAAAACCCTTTCTCGAAGGAAAAACGAAGACACAAACAAACCAAACAAAAATCACAGAGCTAGAGAAATGACTCAGTTGTTAAGAGCTCATACTGCTCTTACAAGATCAGAGCTGAGCTCCCAGCAACCAAATCTGCAGGCTCACAACCACCTCTAAAACCAGTTCCACTGGATCCAATGCCTTCTTCTGGCCTCTTCTGGAACCTGCATACATGTGCACATATACACAAATAAATAAAATAAAATAAATATTTTTAAGATGTCTTAAGAGATAGACCAGCTGTTACAAGCACTTGTAATTCTTCCAGAGGTCCAAAATTTGCTAGTATCCATATCAGAAGGCTCACAAGTATCTGTAACTCCCGCTCCAGGGGATCCAATACCCTCTTAGCTTCACAAGTATTCAAATACACGTAGCACACATATGCACACAGACAAACACATAAATAAAAATTAAAATAATTTTAAAAAGAAGTGAAATATCAGAAAACATTTTTGGTCAAAATGAAGCAAGGTATAGTCAAATGACACTAATATCACTATTTTAGAAATATATTTATTAATAATTATACCCTAAACTTGCTTTTATTTGCTTATTAATATACTGATAATAAACATAAAACTGAATTAATACTAATTTATTATTAATAAATAAGAATTCTCATGGATAGCGAGATGGCTCAACAGTTAAGAGCACTGGCTATTTTTCCATAAGACCTGGGTTCAATTTCCAGCACCCACATGGCAGCTTTACAACTATCTGTAACTCCAGGTTCAGGGGATCTGACACCCTCATACAAACATACATATAGGCAAAACACCAATGCAAATAATATAAAAATAAATTATATAAAAAAATAATTCTACCAGAACTGGAGTTTAGAGGGAGAGTATTTGTCTAACATAGATTATATATTTAGCATCACAAAGAGGAGTAGAAAGAATCAATATTACTATCATCTTTAGAGCAAATGATTTTACCAAGAGAAAAATTAGACATTCTAGGCATAGTAGTGGTGGTACATAACCATAATTCCAGCAACCAGGAGGCAAGTGCCTGAGGATCTCCAGTTTGAGGTCAGCAAGGGTTACACAATGAGTTCCAGGACCATCTGGACCAGTTAGGGAGATGCTGTGTCAAAGCAAATGTCAGATACCTTCCTTTATTCCACCACAAAGGATATGGCACACACTTGGAATTCTAACTGAGCTCTTTGTAACTTTTTGTTAGACATAGGGTCAACTGCTCCGTGTGCCAAGGATTGAAAGCATGGAAACTCAGATGTTAAGCCATGTTAAGTGCATGTTCTATGACTGAGTTCCATCCAAACCCCTTAGGAGCCACTTTTAAGAAACTTTGCCACACAAGTAACTACAAATTTTAGCTACAGATTCCTGAGAATTTTCTTTAGAGGGTCTCTCAACCTTTCGGTTCTTTTTCTCTATTCTGGTCTCTGAGTGTTTTTTCAGGTCTTAACAGAAGCTATTTCAGTTCTTTCTCCTGATTAGCATATAGCACACATCAGATGAAAACCCAAGAGAGCAGAACCGAGCTAGGCCTTTAACCTTCATACTTGGGAGCCTGGGGCAAATGATTTACAATGTCAATGCCAGCCAGGGCTACAGAGTGACTTTCAGGCAACAGGGCTGCATAGTGAAATTGTTTCAAAAAACAGACAAACAAACAAACAAACCACAACTTAAAAAAATGGAGCTGTGGATATAGCTCAGTGGTAGGGCTTTTGCCTAGGATATGAAATTCCCAGCACTACATACATGTATATAAACATACATAAGGAAATAAAATTTAAATTCTTTTTTAAAAAAAAAGGAAAGAAGAGGGAGAGTGGGTCTGTGGCTCCAGAGGAAAACACTTGGCTAGTGTGTACCTGAAGACTTGATTAAATTCACCCCCCCCAAAAAAATGAGAGACAGTGACAGAGACAGAGAGAGAACAGAAACTATTCTTTTCCTAATGCCAAGAGGCACACAGAGCTCTGCAAACTGTCCATTAGGGTTGAAAAGAGAAGTGAGTCATTTTTTTTTTTCCTTCCCTGACTGCTTTCGTTGTGACATCAATTGCACATTAAGGAGCAACCGCAATCACAACAGCATACAGCAAACACACTGCTTTTTATGAACAAAATCAGCAGGTGTACATAGCCAGGCTAAAACAATATTCCTGCATGTGAAATAATCCATTTAAATGCATTTTTGATTGTATATTGGAAATCTTCACTTCTATACTAGGTACAGTAAAAATTAGTACTTTTTTTTTCAAATCCTCTAGACAGAGCTGTACAATTCCAAACAATCAGACATGTAATGGTGCCCATATAATCAGTTCAAAATTGGGATACCTAATCCTCATTTTTTTTTTTTAGATGGTTGTGAGCCACCATGTGGTTGCTGGGAATTGAACTCATGACTCCTGGAAGAGCAGTCAGTGCTCTTAACCTCTGAGCCATCTCTCCAGCCCCTAATCCTCATTTATATCAGAAAAAGAAGTCTTTGTGAAAATCAGTGTGATCTATCACATACCTGAACTCACAAAATGAACTCACAAAATCAATTTAATGACAATGTTGGACAATATAGAAACACATTTATGAAACCAGAAACACAGCACCTACACTGTCATTAACACACATTCTAAATAAATATTGGTACTTTTCTTGTCATATTACTTCAATAAATTATAAAAGTTTTTTGTTGTTATTTTGTTTCTTGGTCTTGATATATAGTCCAGGCTGGCCTCAAACTCTTAATATTCCTGACTCAGCCTCTCCAGTGCTGGGAAATAAGCATATACCACCACACCCAGAAGCAATTTTTATCACATTAAGTCAACCTACAGACAGAAATCAAGAAATAAAAGGATCACAGTTATCAGAACGGTAGTTTGAACTGACATAGTTTAGTCATGATTTACCAGCTTTCTCCCTCATTCCTATTTTACTTAAGTCCTAGGAAATATCCCCATATAATAAAAATATTGATATCTATTTTCCCATCACTGGGAAAACAGAAGCAAGAGAAATAGAAGTCTAAGGAGAGCTTGGGCTACATGAGATACTGTCTAAAAAAAAAAAATAACATGCTGGCAAGATGGCCCTACTGGTAAGGATGCCTGCCACCAAGCCTAATGACCTGAATTCAATCTCTAGTCCTCTAAATTGTCCTCTGACCTCCATATGCAAGCTGTTGCAATCTGGTACCTACATATGCATACACATGTAAAAAAATAAATTAATAAATAAAATATTTAAAAAAACTTTTCTGACAAGATGTTCATTAAAACAGAATTAAAAGTGCGTGCCACCACCACCTGATGCATTTTTTTTCCCAAAGAAAGCAGCCTTCTGCATTAAGAAACAAAAATGTTAAGCTCTCCTTCAGAAAAATAGTGTTTTAACACTGGCTTGGGGCCACAAATCAAGATCTACTAGCTAGAAGAGTTTCTATTACATTACCAAGATGAGGAGAGAAATCAATTTGTAGGAGAAATGCAAGGATTCCTTGAAGGGGACATTGGAATGATTTCTAGCTTTAAAAATTATTATTCAATGTCAACAATTTTTTTGTTGTTTTTTTTTTTTTCAAGACAGGGTTTCTTTATGTAGCCCTGGCTGTCCTGGAACTCCCTCTGTAGACAAGGCTGTCATCCAACTCAGAGATAAACTGGCCTCTGCCTGCCAATGCTGCGATCAAACCAGCATTCACACCCAGCTGCCAATATTTTTTTTTCAACTAAGACCCAATACTCAATCAGAATTAAAAACTGATTGAAGCTCAACAAAAGAAGACAAAGAGGGAAAGGAAAGACTTACTCCCACATATAAATCATGTCTACCTACTTTTTTGTCTTTTAAATTTGGGGTTATATTACCATTAAAGCTCGTACATTAACTGTGTTTATCATTCCTTTTTTTACATGTAGGCTTTTTGTGGATTAACAGTTCTATATGACTACTTTTTATTTTAATTTCTGGTCAAGATGCCAGGGGTAGAACCCCGGGGCCTTACCCATGAGAAGGCTACACTCTACCACTGAACTACCTCCTTAGATCTTTTTTTTTTTTAACCCCTCTTGAAATATCGAAAGGTTTGGTTGTTATAAATATGATGTGGATGTACAGTGTGATCTTACCAGTATTTTTGTGCCTGGACTATTCTTCCATTCTCCCATTCCCACAGAGCTAAGTCCTATTCACTTTTTCAGACCCAGCTCAAATGCTTCTTTCTATACATCTTTCTAACATTTCCTGGTTGTAATATATGATACTGAGATTTTTAAGTGACTAGGAGTTTGTGTGTTTCTTTCCTACTTCATTGAAGGACACTCAAGTACAACAACAAAAAAACCTTCATGCAAGTGACTCTGAAACTGTAAAACTAAAATCTCTGTTCAAAATAATCTTTCTTTCAGGGGGAGGTAGAAACAACCTAAGCTGTTTATCCACTTAGTGGGGCTGCTAAAACACACAGGCTTCATAGCTAAATTCTACTCAACTGATTGCAAACTCTTTGGAGTCCAGAAACTGTTTTAATTTGATATTGCCCCATCTCTCACATGTCAGTATCAATTCAACGTTCTGCACATACTCTCTCAATACAAAGCCATATTACTAAATAATGAAGGTACAATTAAAACAAAGTTCAGATCCTAGAAAAATATTGGCTTGTAAAAGCTTGAGTGTTGTCCGTGTTTAAAATAACCTCAGCATCTACGAAAAAAATAATCCAAAGTAAAATGCATCCCAGCATGTGGGAGACACTGAATTCAACCCCCAGGACCGTGAAGAGGGAGGAAAGGACAGAGGAAACAGTCTCAGAAAGGCGTCGCAGGGTGGGACAGAGATGGCTGTAACTTTACTGGAAAAGGAGCACAAAAATACAAAAAGGGGTGGCAAGTGTCCGTTTAGCTTTTGTTCCCAGAGCGTGACAAGAAGCCAACTACTCGTTTTCGAAAATATGTAGTCTGGGATGGTGGTCTTCAGAACCTCATTTTCTAAAGTAGAAAGAGATGTCATTAAGCAAAGATCCCAGTCCACAATAAGTCCAGTGCAAGGTTCAGACCTTCTATTAACTAACACAGGCCACAGATAATCAGGATACTCTCTCCAGGAAAGTACAACAAAGTGATACAGGTCAGGACCCAGCCTCCTTTCTCTATCTTTGTTAGGAAGATAAAGCCTAAGTGTGGTTAAATATGTGAGTTGTGAAGGAGTTTGGAGACTGCCCCACCTTAGAGTGGTGACCTTCTCTCTATTCTAGTACAAAACGGCCCCTCCACTGAAGTCACCGACTGGAAGCCGCTATGGGACTCACCTGGGTTTCCAGGGCTGGAGTTCGAGCTCCGGAGCTCCGCGAGGCAGCAGCGATCAACCCGCACACAGCCTCCGCGCTCACACACTCCACAGTCTAGGCGCCCGCGGCGACAGCTCCTCCTTCAACCACTTTCCCAGCCCCAGCCTAGAGCACGCAGCGTTTGCCCCGCCCTCCTCCGCGGCCCCCACTTCCGGGTGATGCCAGGGCCCGGAAGCTGGGCCTACAGGGCGGGGGGGGGGAAACGGTCCACGTCACGTGAAAAGGAGAGCGCACTACGAATTCCGTGCGCCCCCTGCTGCCTATACACAGCCTCGGCCGAGATGGGATTGGCGCTTGCAGTCCCCTAGGCTCCCAACCCCAATGCAAACTCAACAAAAAGGGACAAAAAGTATTTGAACAGTGAGGGTTTGCCATAAACCCTCTATAGTTGTCCTTATCCCGCATAAAATATCATAGACCTGGTAAACTGTGTTTACCTACTAAACTAACTCCAGACAGGAAAAATCAGAACCATGAACTTGTCCCCATCCCTCCGGTGAAAAATGACGTCGTGCTTTGGCGTGGTAGCTTGAACCTGTAATCCCAGCACCTGAAAGGATGAGGTAAGAAGATGGCTAATTGGAACCAGCCTGGGCTGCATAGTGAGTTGCTAGAGGCCGAAGAAATAGCTCAGTAGTTAAGAGTACTGACTTCCAGAGAACTCAAGGCAGCTCACAACCAGCTTTTATTCCAGTTCAGTTCCAGGGAATCGATGCCCTCTTCTGGCCTTCTAGGGCACTGCCTACATGTGGTGCACAGACATGCATACAAGCAAAGCACCCATATACACAGAAAAATAAATAAATCTACCAGGATAGATTGCTGCTGTAAACCGTCTTCTAACCCCGCATACATGTGGTGCGCGCACACAGATACACACACCACAAACGATTTTCTCAAATAAAAAATAACTACGTCATACAATGGGATTGGAAGTATAGCTCAAGAGTTGGCAATTCCTTGAATTTAATCCCCTGAAGGTAAAAATGCTTACTGCCATTCCTGTTGACCTGGGCTCCCTCCCTGGTGGAGGGAAAGAACTCCCACAAATCATCCTCTGGTCTTCACACCTGTGCTATAATGCATTCATCACAGCTACAAATAAATACAGGTAATAAATAAAAATTTTAAATAGGGTGATGGAGTGGTGGCTCAGTGGTTATGAGGAAATGCTGTTCTTGTAGAGGACCCAAGTTCAGTTCCCAGCATCCACAGGGGGTAAGTTCACAGGAAAAAAAATATATGACAGTTCCATTTCAGAGTAGTTAAAAAACAATACTTATGGTATCCATCTTAACCTAAAAGTACTCCATAATCTCAAAGACTTTTTAGCAATGTTTCTGAGATAAGCTATTTCAATTCTTCAGCCATAGACATACATAATAATTTAGTAACCTCCCAACTCCAGGTAATAATAAAATTCAATGTATTGAAAGTTAAACTGAGGACATTTTCTTGAAAGTGTAAAACCTGCCTGAGTGTAACAAGAAAGCACTAAACTTAGAACATTGTGGGGGCAAAATCAATCAACTACTACTATTTATCTGCTAGTGGTAGTGGTAATGGTAGTGATTAAAATCATCCATCAAAGGACAAGTGGGTCAGCAGGTCACTTGCTGCCAGGACCTACATGGTAAAGGAAAACCTACTCCTTGGAGTTGTCCTCTGACCTTCACATATGTACTGTGTTGTATGTGGGCACGCACACACATGCACACATAACACGAATTAAGTAAACCACCACACAAAGCTGACAACTATCACTTCCCTGACAGAACAGAACACAGTGAACATTACATCATAAATAAGTGCTAGTTCTGAGGTCAAAAGGTATGATTGAAGATATTAAGTCTTTAAAAGTTTAATCACATTTCAGATTGATTTTCTATTTGACTGGCTTAGTACTAGTTTGAACATTTTTTAATGTTTTTTTAATAATTTATTTAATTTTATGTGCATCAGTGTGAAGGTGTGAGATCCCTTTGAACTGGAGTTAGTTGTGAGCTGCCATGTGAGTGCTAGGAACTGAATCCGGGTCCTTTGGAAGAGCAGACAATGCTCCTAACCACTGAGCCATCTCTCTAGCTCCCAGTTTGAACATTTCTATAGATCTCATAAAATGTTCAAGTTTTCTGTTGTTGTTGGAGACACGGTCTCAACTATGTAGGGCTCGACTGGCCTGATCACTGCAAAGTGATCCTTCCTGTCTTTCTGTCTCTTGATTGATGGTGTATGCTACCTCATCCAGCTTAAATTTTATCAAATAGTATTAATACAGAGGTACAAATCTTGAAAATTATTTGTTAAACAAAATATATCCTATATGTATCCTATCAGATACATATAGAATTGCTAAAGGAGACAGAATTTCCATGTTCTGCTTAGTGGAACATTATAACTATAGACTACAGCTCTAACCAATGGAGCATGTGATACAATCAATGTTTTGTTTAGTTTACATCTTACACAGCAAGTCCAGTGCCAAATAATAAACTCAGGACAATCCCCAAACCTAAATGTTACATGATATTGCTATTATTACAGAAAACCAACAGGAGAGGCCAATAAGTGAAGTATCAAACTTTATCACTTCAAACCCATGATTAACAGTTAAATAACTAGAAAGCATGTGACAGATTACTCCCCTCCCTAGGATTAAGGTTTTTTTCTGAAAATCCACCACCTAATTAAAATGAATATGCTGCAGGGGCTACGGAACTCAAAACAGGACCATTATTCTCTTGGGTTTAGTGACAGTCTGAAGTCCTAATCAGGAAAGAAAGGAAGTTACTACCAATTCCAAATATAACCCTGTGGCAGAGGGTACTAAGGCATAACGTTTATATGGACCAAACTCTTGACCCAGCTCTGTGATTGTTTATTTATTAGCTGTAATTTCAGCTTACTATAAAGTTGCTTTCCTAATCAGATTTCCCTCATACCATTTCATAGAAAAAAAGCCATTTTAAGACACAGTACAGCTTAAATAAATGAAGTCATCACACACTTGGCTTCATTTACAAAAGAAAACAAAACCTAGAAGATTTCAAAGGTACTTTATTTTTTCAATATGCCATAATTTAATGAACAGATGATTCTTTGAGTTGGCATCACTTATAAGTTGGTTTTTCAATGATTATTGTACCAGCTGGGATGACTATTGATCTCTCCATTCCTTTGGGGTGACTCTGCCAACAGGAGACAGGTTCCATTCTATTCCAATTTGTGTGGCTGTCTGTAAGAATTAAAAGACTGTCAGTTAGTTACACATATTTAAACCACAGTCCATTCTCAGTTTGGAAACTTTCTTCAAAACTACAAAGAAATTCTGCTCCTTAGGTTAGTAAGTCACCTGGGATATAGTGCTTTTCATAGAGGTCAAAACTAATTGCTGTCCTCATTCACCTTTCTCAACATTCTGAGTTGAAGGAAATGTTCTAAATCTGCACTGTCTAATATAGGAGTCATTGGCCACATCTGGCCATTAAGTACTTGGAATGTCTGCCAATGGTGGGACCCACCTTTAATCCTACTACTCAGGAGGCAGAGGCAGGTGGATCTCTGAGTTTGAGACCACCATAGTCTACAAAAGAGAGTTCAGAACATTTAGGACTACACAGAGAAACCCTTTCTCCAACCTCCACACACTAAAAGTACTTAGAATGTGGCTACAACACTGAGAAAATAAATTTTGAAATTTTTAATTTAAAACTATATTTTACATTTTCTCTCCCTCTTAAATATTGCCTCTGTCAAGTACAACTACCTAAGAGTTTAATATCTGACTTCAAAGTTGAGGTATAGAGCATATGCTTAGCTATACAAGACCCGTGTTCAATCTTCAAACCCTAAAACTAATAGTATATTTAATTTCAGGTGGGGGCTGAATTGTCCCTTTTAGTAAGATGAGGCTCCATGTGGCCCAGGGTGGCCTCAGACTTGATAAGTAACTAAAGATAACACTGAACTCTTGATTCTCTTGCCTCCCTAGCGCTGGGATTATAGGTGTTTACCACCACTCAGCAATCTGTTTCACTTACACACAAATATATGTATTCAAATTTCAAAACTACTACTTTTAACCCAAAATAGAAGAACTAGAAAATAAGTTGTTAAGCAACATATATAGAACACTAGACTATGGACAACAAATTACATTTCATCTATCAAGAAAATTATACTCAGGTTTTGGAGGGGATTTTTTGTTTCTTGTTTTGAGACAAAGTCTGCTACGTAGCCTAAGCAGGCCTCAATCCTGCTATAATTCTAGCAGGTCTTACTCTCCCAGTCTATCTGCCTCAACCTCCTAGGTGCTGGGAGTGCAGGTGTGTACTTCCAACCACACTGCCTTCTACCTCAGTTATGAAGGAAATTCTAGAAGGAAATCTGGTCCCTGAAGTGTATCCAGGAAGGTGACTCAAAATATGACAAGGCAGAAATGGAAAACAAATCTGACTAATATACCAATAGATGTTTTAATCTTAACAAAGTAAAGATAACATGCTAATGATTTTTAAAAATTTAGGGGGCGGGGCTGTGGTCCAAATGTAGGGCTCCGTCAACGTTACATATGTACTTTACAAGCTATGACAGCAATCTTCTACTACTAGCTGATAGCTGTCATATGGAATACAATGGGTCAGAATTTCTATACTGCAAGTAAATGATGCAAAAATTATGAAGGGAAGCATATTTAACTCAACATTAGAATTCTTTTAACTGTTATAGAGACAAGGTGTCACTGTAAACACTATATATAGCCTAGGCTAACTCATACTTGTAGTACTCTTGCCTAAGCCTCTCAAGACCTGGAATTACAGGCATATACCACCATGCTTGGGTTCCACAAATAAGATCTTTCTTACAGCTACACAGGCCAGGAAAGAGCTGCTTTGTGATCCAGCAAGCAATTTGTTACTGGAATCAGAAATAATAGAAGATGGATCGATGCTGAATACAGAGAGACACACACATATTGGGTTAATCAGATGATTTTTCAAATCCCTCCTTAACTAGGACTTTAACATTTTCAATACATAGACTAGATAAGAATAAAACCTATCTACATTAAAAACCACTAAGCCTTAGAGTATAGCTCAATGGCAGAACACTTGCTTAAGATGTATAAGGCACTATATTCAATATTCAATCCCTTGCACTGAAAAATAATAATCAACTAATAATACTTACATATGTCCACGTAGAAACACAGAAGATAGCTCCACCAGCTAATATAGCATTTCCATATTTGTCATGAAAATCAGGTGTCCTCTTCTGGTGGCTCTGCCTTGCCACCACTTGCTGAATGTTTCGAACTTAAAAAAGAACACAGAGTATATGTGTCAATTATCAAAATAAAGAGAACACAACTATCAATCAGGAAAGCAAAGGTAGAGAACTTTATATACTACTACTATGCAAATCAACTAAATGTTAATCACAAGAACAAGTGGCCGGGCATGGTGGTGCATGCCTCTAATCACAGCAAGATTGATGTGAGTTCAAGGTCAGTCTGGTCTACACAGTGAGTTCCAGCACAGCCATGGCTACACAGAGAAACCCTGTCTTAAAACAAAGCAAAACAAAACAAACAAACAATGGCTCAGAGGTTGGGAGCACTGTCTGCTCTTACAGAGGTCCTGAGTTCAATTCCCATTAATAATATGGTGGTTGATAATCATCTATAATGAGATCTGGTACCCTCTGCTGGCCTGCAGGCACACATGCAGGAAAAACATTGTATACATAATAAATAAATCTTAAAAAAAAACAGAAATAAAGAAAGAACAAGCAAGCATCTTCTTTTTTAAAATTTATTTCTATTTTTATATATTACAGTGTATTCACTTTGTATCCCCACTGTAGCCTCCTCCCTCATCCCCTAGTAAGCACCTTCTTAAATGCTTTAATAATAAGATAAACTGCTAGGCCCAGTGGCTCACACCTGTTAATCCTAGCACTTTTAGAGTCTGAGAATTGCCAGAGTTCAAAGGCAAATTAACCTACACAGTGAATTCTAGGCTAGTCTGAGCCACAGAAAAGGGCTCCATCTCAAAAAAAAAAAAAAAAAAAAAGAAAGAAAGAAACTGAAACTGATAACCTGACACATGGACACAAACATCATTAAATAAATATAACAAGATGTTGACACAAAATGGGTGAATATTCTTCCCACAATTCTCAATGTTCTAAATTTCTGAAAATTTTCAGAACAAAAGTTGGAGCTCTCCAGAGTCAGAGGCAGGCAGATCTCTGTGAGTTCAAGGCCAGCCTGATTTATATAGTAATTTCCAAGACAGCCAATCTATATAGTGACACCCTATCTCAAAAAAAAAAAAAAATTGCTGGAGGAAAAGAAAAACTGGAGGTGTTATGTCAGTAGTGGTTTATTGGATACCTTTCACAAAAATTTACTCAACACTGCTCACTAACTTTAAACATACAAAGAAACATAAATTCAAAATTATCAATTACTATACATCAAATATTTATTACCTTAAAATTATGCCCTAACGATGGTAAGCTAAATTTTAAAATAATCAGTAATGAATAAGACTCAATTATATGAGTATATAAGCAGACAAGCATATTTGTAATCCCTTCCAGCTCTTGGAAGGTGTAGACAGGAGGATCAGAAGACAGCCTAGGGTACATGAAACTCTGCCTCAAAAAATAGAGTATAGGAAAATGTATAAGATAGAAACTTTATTATCAGGTAATTTCTAACCTAGAATTGAACATTATACATGAAGACACAAATCATGGTAAAACAAGAAAGTAGAATTAGCTGAGCACTTAAGCAAGTAAGATTTGCTTATACAGATGTAGAAAAATGAAATTAAAATGGATAGAGATAGATAGACAGATGATAGCTAGCTAGCTAGCTAGATTGATTGATCTACTACACCAGAAAGCCAATCCTGTTTGGATGAAGAACAAGGTATACAGGCAGCTTAATAAGGAATAAAACTAGAAAAGAAGTGGTAAATACCAAGAAAGGTATTAGGCTTTTTCCTTCCTCTCTAATCTAGGTATCACGTACTTATTGCTTTAAGGGTCTTTAAAGGTGATTAAAGATACAGTGAAAAAAAAAAAAAAAAGCAATGTTGATTCAAGCTGTGATGATGGTTCACACCTGTACTCTGAGCACTTGGGAGGTTATTTGTCCTCTCAGCTAATGTAGAAAAAAATTGCACTCGATTTTGATGCAGCCTGGGCTACAGAGTGAGACCATTTCAAAAATAAAAACAAAATCAGTAAAAATAATAGTGTCGGGGCTGAAGAGATAGATGGCTCAGAGGTTAAAAACACTTAAAGGTCCTGAGTTCAATTCCCAGCAACCACATGGTGGCTCATAACCATCTAACAGTAAGATCTGGTGTATAGGCAGAATGTTGTATAAATAATAATAAAAAAAATAATAGTATCCACATAGTATAATCCTGATAATTACCTAACCATTATATTAGCTGTTTTCCTTAGCTTTCATTTTATCCTTTAACCAGTCAAACCCAGAGAAATGTAGATCAATCGGTGTAGTGCTTACCTAACATTCCCTAGATTTGATCCCTAACACAACAGAAACAGAATAAGTCTATAAAGGCACTAAGGACCTGTAATCCCAGCACTTGGGAAATGGAGACAAAGAATCAGGAGTTGAAGACATCCTTGGCTACATATTACGTTGGAGGCCAACCTAGTGTACTGGAGACCCTCCCCCTCAGAAAACAGCCACACCCAGAATAAGCAAATTCATGAACATTCATAATGTATTCTGCTCCAGAACACTTAAAAGGTGGGTATGGGAATTCCACACCAGGAAACAGGAACACAACAAAATAAGCTTTAAAAAATAACCTTTTTCTACAGTATAAAGGTCCCTAAATCACTTAAAGATCAAAGAAATTGAGATTACCGAATAACTTGTTTCAACACTCTGATTTACCAAGTGGATTTTAAGTCACTCCTCTGTAACACTAACACACACATACAAAGATTTAGTGACCAGAGGTTGGTTAATGAAATAGGTATTATTTACTAACTTCTGTTTTACGAAACAAGTTTATGAAGCTAAATCATTTGTCCAAAGTGAAAGAAATAACAAACACGGCTCGTGGCATATGAAACATCAACTGGGCTTCTATTTTTTCAAATATCCCCAAAGTACCTCAGTGTTGAGAACACAATTTGTGATGCTCCTAATGTATCTGTAAAATAAAAATAAAATTCATGGCTAGAGAAGCAAGTTAAAAGTAGTTGTGTAAGGTCACCTATATACGTTACTGAAGGTCACCTTCAAGGGTAAGCAACTATGAACATGAATTTTTTTTCCTCTCCAATCTACTGTATTCTCCATATACAATGCTAGTTTCAAATTTCCACGTTACTTGCCTAACTTTTAAGCAGAAAAAAAATGACCACGACTGTTTTCTCGAAAGTTAATAGTCAATTAATAATCTGCAGATGATTTCTTCAAAGCTACTTAGGGATTCCTCCCTGCTACGTTATGGTAGATCAGTTCCTCTATGAAGGGTAACAAGTAAATACAGTCCCAAAGCTAAAAACAGCGAGGTGTCCTCCAAAGCGGTCTTCCTGGAAATCATTGGTCCCTGAAGAATGAGAACGGAGAACTAGGCTAGGAACACAATGACAGAATGGTAAAGCCATTGTCACGGCTACCACTGTCATGGCTATCTTTCAGTGACTTGAGACCATGCAGGGCACCGTGCACCTAGAATTAACAGCGCAGGATACTGGTGGAGGAAAAGGGCACCAGAGCACGAGGACAGAAGGATCCCCGGCTACTGTACAGGACTCGCCCACATTGTCTGCTCACCTGGGAGACGGCTCAGTGCGTTTTTGGCCAAGGGCAACATCGCGGAGATGGAACTGTGGTGACTACAACTGCTTCCTCGGCGCAAATTCACCCCAGCTACCCTTGCAGAGTCCTGAAAAACAAAATGGCTTTCAGCGGGGATGCCTAATGCGATTTGATGCGATCTCGCGAGATTTGGGGGTTGACCTACAGAAATTGTAATCCTGTTTCCTGCGAGGAAAAAGAAAGGCCTTTGGGAAATGTAGTTTTCTATGTTTTTTTTTTTT
>REGO01000845.1:491290-548965 GCA_010120015.1 Rhombomys opimus
GTGGCCTGGTAAGGCTGCTCCCCCCTCAGGGGGAGGTGATCAAAGAGCAGGCCAATCAGATTATGTCAGAGGCAGTCCCTCTTCCCATTACTATTGAACCCACTTGGACACGGAACTGCCAGAAGTGGTATACCTGGGTCTTGAGGTATGACTATTCCCAGTTTAAAAAAAAAAAAGCCAGACTGATTTCTAAAGTGATTGTGCAAGTTTTTGCTCTTACCAGCATTAAAGGACTGTTCTTTCTCCACATCCTTGCCAGCATGTGTTGTCACTTGAGTTTTTATCTAAGCCATTCTGACAGTTGTGACAATCTGAAAGAAAAAAAATCACACAATCATCTCATTAGATGCAGAAAAAGTCTTTGACAAAATTCAGCACCTCTTCATGATAAAAGTCTTGGAGAGATCAGCTATACAAGGCCCATACCTAAACATTAGAAAACTATATATGGGAAGTCAAAGAAGTCAAAGACCTATATGACTAGAACGTCAAGTCTCTGAAGAAAGAAATTGAATAAGTTACCCAAAGAAGGAAAGATCTCCCATGCTCATGAATCAGTAGGATTAACAGAGTAAACATGGCTATTTTACCAAAAGCAAACTACAGATTCAATCCCCATCAAAATACCAGAACAATTTTTCACAGACCTTTAAAGAACAATTGTAAACTGCGTATGGAAAAACAAAAAACCAAGAGTAACTAAACGAATCCTTTACAATAATAGAACTTCTTGAGGTATCTCCATACTTGACCTCAAACTATACTACAGAGCAATCGTAATAAAAAATTCATGGTACTGGCATAGAAATAGGCAGATAGATCAATTGAATCCAGTCGAAGACACTCTTACCCTCAAACTAACTTTCATTTCGTATGAGTCATTCAACCTCCCCTGTCATAGAAAGCTCCTACAAGTCTACTTTGCATCTTCCCATCTCTGATGGTCAATGGAAAGGTGACTTGGGCTCTGAAGAGAAAACAGAACGCTGGTCTAGGCTGCTGTGTCTGCCACTATAAAAGGTTCATTGGTTTTCACTGCATCTGAATTGACTGTTAAAAGCACCCATGATTGAGCCATTTATGAGAGAAAAATTGACCAAATGGATATGCTATTCTAGGTTATTCAGATTTCTTAATATCTTTTCTATTGTGCAATTTTTATGTCCCAACACATCCCTCTGTAAAGCCACTAAGGTCTGATATTGATTTGGGGTTTCTGTGAAATTAATATTGTTCTTAAAATATAATTTGCCTCATTTATTTATTTATTTATTTATTTATTTATTTATTATTTAGTCAGTTGTTTATCCATTTATATGGGTGTGGGCATACTTTTGTAGTTATTCTAAAGTACAGAGGACAGGAAAAGAAAGAAAGAAACTTTTATGACTCAGTTCTCCCTGGGTTCCGGGAATTTTTCCCCAGGTTCTGAGAATTCAACTCAGTCATCAGCCTTGGCCTAGACTCACTGAACTATCTCACTGAACACTAATTCCTTTCCTAACAGTCTTGTGAACAGCCTTTCCCTGTCTCTTGAGTGAAGCATGACACATCACACATCTCTTCTTACAGGCTTTTTCTTTTTAAAGTCTGTCTTTCCTATTTTGTCCCTAAGTCCATAATATTAAAAAGGTTCCCAAACAGTGATAACAAATTTTCTTAGTAATTTCAGTGATCTTGTCTATCAGGAAGAGATTTTCCTCATACTGCATCAAATTTTGCAGCCTTTGTCTAAGTGAGATATTAGTTAGGGTACTGAGACTGATCCCATGTGGCCTTATGTATCCCACAGATTACAGAACAATGTGATCTCAGGTTCTTTTATTTCTTATTCAAAATTACCCTCAATATAAAATAATTCAGAGTCAGAATCTTGTATATTTTCATACACTTGGTCATTATGAAAGCTCCTGTATTCGTGGTGAGTCATAAGTTTTCTCATCTTCTGTGTGAGACTCAGGCTTGTTGGGCATCTTCCATTTCTTCATTTCTACCTCATTATTTCCCTCCCCCTTTTGGAGGCTGACATGCATTTATCCTAAGCAGACCTTATATTTGCCATGAACATGAGGATTACCAGACTACTTTGATTTCTGATCCTCCTCTCTCTAAGTCCAAAAGATGAAATTACAGGAATATAATTTTACTAACATTATATTCTAACTAACTAGAATATAAATTTACTAACATTACTCATTTATATGGTACTTAGAATTGCTACTGGTCTTTCATATGCTAAGCAAACACTACACTAAGGAACCTATATATCTAGCGTCATAACTCACTTTTTAAAAATGTATTTTCAGGATTTCCAAGATGGCAGCAGCCATCACATACTTTATCTTAGTATCAGAAGATCAGAGACTGGAGTTATGGTGAGTAACCTAGCAAATGACTTCAAACCACTGACATTGGTGCTTTACTCAGGAGTGAGAGAGCACACCAGTTGCAGGGAACAAAGGGTTTCAGCCTTCCCTGTCACCTTCACACAGACACAGACCTCCTTACAAAAGAAGGGAAGAGCCCCCCCCCACACACACATACACACACACACACAGATTCTACCACCACCAACATCAAATTAAGAGAAAGTAACAACCACTGGTCATTAATAAATATTTTTTAATTTTTAATTTTTAAAATTTTTATTAATTACAGTTTATTCATTTTGTATCCCCCCTGTACCTCCTCCCTCCTCCCCTCCCAATCCCACCCTCCCTCCTCCCTACCCGTGTTCCTCTCCCAGTCCACTAAAGAGAGAGTTCTTCCTCCTCTTCCCTCTGATCCTAGTCTATCAGGTCTCATCAGTAGTGGCTGCATTGTCTTCTTCTGTGGCCTGGCAAGGCTCCTCTCCCCTTGGGGTTGGTGATTAAAGAGCAGGCCAATCAGTTCATGTTAGAGGCAGTCCTTGTCTCCGTTACTATGGACACCACTTGGATACTGAACTGCCATCTCTGTTCAGGAGTTCCAGGCCATCTCCATGAACGGTCCTTGGCTGGAGTACCAGTTTCATAAAAGACCCCTGTGCCCAGACTTTTTGTATATTTCACTGTCCTTGTGGAACTCCTGTCCTCTCATCAAAGGCATCAAATTTCCAATACAAATACGCAGGTTAACAGAATGGATATAAAAACATAACCCACCATTCTTCTGCATACAAGAAACTCACCTCATCAATAAAAGTAGATATTACCTCTGAGTAAAGGGCTGGAAAAAGGTCTTCTAAGCAAATAGACACAAGAAGCAAACTGGAGTAGACATTCTAGTGTCTAATAAAATAGCCATTCAATCAAAATAAATTACGAGAGATGAGGAAAGACACTTCATACTCATCAAAGAAAAAAATGTCTTGGTTGCAAGTTGACATCTCAATTGTAAACACCTATGCCCCAAATGCAAGAACACCAACATTTGTAAAAGAAACACCTTACTAAAGCTTAAATCATGCATCGAACCCCACACATAAATAGTGGAGGATTCAGCACCCCACTCTTTCCAGTGGACAGATCATCAAGGCAGGAACTAAATGGGGAAATAATAACACTAACAGATGTCATGAATCAAAAGGTCCTAGTGGATATCTACAGAACATTTCACACAAACATATGAGAATATACCTTCTTCTCAGGACTTCATGGAACCCTCTTCAAAACTGACCATATCTTACTGTTTCTCACTTCTTTTCTAAGATTCCCTGCATTCTGCCCAAAGGTTGCCCATAAGTCTCAGCATCTGCATTGATAGTCTGCAGGGCAGAGCCTTTCAGAGGTCCTCTTTGTCAGGCTCCTGACTTGTTCCCTCTTTTCTTCTTCTTCTGATGTCCATCCTCTTTGCCTTTCTGGAAAGGAATTGACCATTTTAGCAAGCCTGAGGGGGAAGCATCATTGCCTGGCCACAGAAGAAGACAATGCAGCCACTCCTGATGAGACCTAATTGACTAGGATCAGAAGGAAGGAAAAGAAAACCTCCCCCATCAGTGGACTTGGTGAGGGGCATGTATGCAGAGGATGGAGGAAGGGAGGGATTGGGATGAGAGGAGGGAGGGAACCACAGGGGGGATATAAAGTGAATAAAGTGTAATTAATAAAGAATTAAAAAACAAACAAACAAACAAACAAAAAAAAACCTGACCATATACTTGATCACAAAGCAAGCCTCAGAGATAAAAGAAGATTGAAATAACCACTTGTATCTTATCAGATAGCCATTGATTAAAGCTGGAACTCAACAACAACAGAAACAACAGAAAGCCTGCAAGCTCATAGAAACTGAACAACTCCCTATTCAATGACCACTGAATTAGGGAAAAAATAAAGGAATTAAAGACTTTCTAGTATTCAATGAAAATGAAGGCACAAACTTTTTTAATTAAATTTTTATTTTTATATTACTTACAGTTTATTTACTTTGTATCACAGCTGTAGCCTGCTGCCTCATTCCCTCCCAATCCCACCCTCCCTTGCTCAAATCCTCCCTGCCCCTCTCCAAGTCCACCATTAGGAGAGGTTCTCATCCCTTTCTATCTGACCCTAACTTATGAGGTCTCATCAGGACTGGCTGCATTGTCTTCCTCTTTGACCTGGCAAGGCTGTTCCCTCCTCAGGGGGTGGGGTGGTCAAAGAGCCACCCAGTGAGTTCATGTCAGAGACAGTCCCTCTTCCCCTTACTAGGAAACCCATTTGGATACTGAGCTACCATGGGCTATATCTGAGCAGGGGTTCTAGGTTATATCTAAGAATGGTCCATGATTGGCACAAATTATGGGACACAGTGAAAATAGTGTTAAGAGGAAAGTTCATAGCACTAAGTGCCTTCATAAAGAAATTGGCAAGGTCCCACTAGTAACACACCTGAAAGCTCTAGAACAGAAGAATGCAAATAAACTAAAGAGAAATAGATGACAGGAAATAAACAAACACAGGGCTGAAATCAATAAGTTGGAAAGAAAGAGAACAAAACAAAGAATCCATGAAACCAAGAGCTTATGCTTTGAGGAAATCAACAACAGAGACAAAACTTTTACCAAAGTAACTGAAAGGCATAGGGAGTGTCCAAATTAGCAGAAACAGAAATGAAAATGGAGACATAACAATAGACAATTGGGAAATCCAAAAAAAATCAATAGATCTTACTTCACAAATCTCTATTTCACAAAAAAATGAAAATCTAAGGGAAATGGACATTTTCTTGATAGATTTTACTGACCAAAATTAAATCAAGGTCAGGTAAGCAGTATACACAGTCCTCTAACCTGTAAAGAAATAGAAGCACTCATAAAAAATCTCCCAAAGAGAGCTCAGGTTTTTTTTTTAACTTTTTAAAATTTTTTTATTAATTACACTTTATTCATTTTGTATCCCCCCATAAGCCCCTCCCTCCTCCCCTCCCGACCCCTCCCTCCCTCCTCTTGTATGCATGCCCCTCTCCAAGTACACTGATAGGGGAGGTTCTCCTCTCCTTTCTGATCTTAGTCTATTAGTTCTCATCAAAAGTGGCTGCATTGTTCTCTTCTGTGGCCTGGTAAGGCTGCTCCCCCCTCAGGGGGAGGTGATCAAAGAGCAGGTCGATAAGATTTTATCAGATGATTTTATCCCAGATTTCTACCAGACATTCAAAGAAGTGCTAATAGCAGTACTCATCAAACTTTTCCATAAAATAGGAACAGAAGGAACATTGCCAAACTCATTCTATGAAGCCATAGTGACTCTGATACCTAAACCACACAAAGACTCACCAAAAAATGAGAATTTCCGACCAATTTCACTCATGAACATTGATGCAAAAATACTCACTAAAATACTCACAAACCTAACCAAAAACATATCAAATACATCATTCACCATGATTAAGTAGGCATCCTTTATGCCCAGAATGCAGGGATGGCTCAACATACAAAGAACTATCAATATAATTGAACAACAAATTAACAAACTCAAAGAAAAAAATATGAATATCTCATTAGATGCCAAAAAAAAGAGAATTTGAAAAAAACCCAATATCCCTTAATGATAAAAGTCTTGGAGTGATCAGAGATACAACTGCAATAACTAAATAAAATAAAGGCTACACACAGCAAGCCGATTGCCAACATGAAATTAAATGGAGAGAAACTCAAAGCAATTCCTATAAAATCAGGGACAAGGCAAGGCTGCACAGTCTTTCTATAGCTCTTCAATATAGTACTTAAAGTTCTAGCTAAAATAATAAGACAACTATAAGAGATCAAGTGGATACAAATTTGGAAAGGAGATATCAAAGTATCTCTATTTGCCAATGTCCATCAGTGTACATAGTCAACCACAAAAATTCCAGCAGAGAACTCCTACAGCTGATAAACAGCTTTGACACATTGGCTGGATACAAGATTAATTTAAAAAATATCAGAAGACCTCTTGTACAGAAAAGGCAAATGGGCTGAGAAAGAAATTAGAAAAACTACAGTGGATGGTTGGAAATAATCAAACTCAGGGCTGAAATCAATAAATTAGAAACAAATCAAACAATTCAAAGAATCAATGAAACCAAGCGCTAGTTCTTTGAGAAAATCAACAATATTGACAAACCCTTATCCAAATTAAATAAAGGCTGGGAGAAACTATCCAAATCAGCAAACAGAAACAGAAAGGGGGACATAGCAACAGACACTCAGAAAATTCTAAGTATCATTAGGTCTTACTTCAATAGCCTAGATTCTTTTCCTTTGATACCCTGCTGGGTAGAGTCTTTCAGAAGCTCTCTGTGGTAGGATCTTGTCCTGTTTCCTGTTTTCTCCCTCTTCTAAGACTCATAGCTAAACTTGGGGCACAGTTCAGGAAACCTTATGAAGAAAGGGGGAGATAGAAAGTTCTGGAGCAGACATGAGCTCCACAAAGAAAGCAACAGAACCAAAAAGTCTGGGCCCAGGGGTCTTTTCTAAGACTGATACTCCAACCAAGTACCATGCATGGAGAAAACTTAGAAACTCAGTCCAGATGTAGCCCAAGGCAGCTCAGTCTCCCTAGTAATGGGAACAAGGAGTGTCTCTGAAATGAATTCAGTGGCTGACTCTTAGATTACCTTCTCCCCTCCCCCCTATAGAGAGTAGCCTTACTAGGCCACAGAGGAAGACAATGAAGACAATGCAGCCAGGCCTGATTAGACCTGATAGTCTAGGGTCAGAAAGCAGAAGAACAGGAGGAGGACCTCCCCATCAGTGGACTTGGGGAGGAACATGGGAGGAGATGAGGGAGGGAAGCTGGGAATGAGAGGGGGATAGGGAGGTGGCTACAGCTGAGATACAAAGTGAATAAACTGTAATTAATAAAAAAATAAATTTTAAAAAGGAAAAAAAACTGTATGCTACAAAATTTGAAAATCTAAATGAAATGGAAAATTTTCTTGCTAGATTCCATTTAACAAAACTAAACCAAAATCAGTTAAATGATTAAACAATACCATATCCCCCAAGGAAGTAAAGCAGTCATCAAAAGTCTCCCTGCCAAAAAAAAAAGAAAAAAAAAAAAAGAAAAGAATAAAAGAAAAGAAAATCCAGGGCCTGATGGTTTCAGTGCAGAATTCTACTAGACCCTCAAAAAAGAGCTGACAACAATACTCTTCAAACTATTCCATAAAACAGAAACAGAAGGACCATTACCAAACTCATTCTATGAAGCAACAGTCACCCTGATACCTAAACAACCCAAAGACCTGACGAGGAGAATTTCAGACCTATCTCTCTTATGAACATTGATGAAAAAATTCTCAATAAAACACTCACAAACCAAATCCTAGAACACATAAAAGATTTCATCTACCATGTCCAAGTAGGCTTCATCCTAGGCATATAGGGGTGGTTCAATATGTGGAAATCCATCAATGTAATCCACCACAGAAACAAACAGAAGGAGTGAAAAACACATGATCATCTCCTTAGATGCCGAAAAAGCATTTGACAAAAATGCAAAATCCATTCATGCTTAAAGTATTGGAGAAACCAGGGATACAAGGCACATAGCTAAACATAGTAAAAGCAATATACAACAAGCCTATAGCCAACCTCAAACTAAATGCAGAGAAAATTAAATCAATACCACTGAAATCAGGGACAAGGAATGTTTACCCTCTCCCTGTGTCTCTTCATCATAGCACTTGAAGTCCTAGCTACAACAAGAAGACAACTAAAAGAGAACAAGGGAATGCACATTGGAAAGGAAGAAGTCAAAGTATCACTATTCACAAATGATACATGAGTGACCTCCAAAAATTCTAGCAGAGAATTTCTTCAGCTGATAAACACCTCAGAAACAAAATTAACTAAAAAAAAAAATCAGTAACCCTCCAGTATACGAAAGACAAAGGGCTGAGAAAGAAATAAGGGAAACAAGACCTTTTACAATAGTCACAAATAACACAAAGTGTCTTAGTGTGACTCTAACCAAGCGTGTGAAAGACCTGTGTGAAAAAAGAAAAAAAGAAAAAAAAATCTTCAAGTCTCTGAAGAAAGAAATTGCAGAAGATATCAGAAGATGGAAAAATCTCAAATGCTCATGGGTCATATCTTCTAGAGGTATCTCAAGCTGTACTATGGAGCAACAGTAATAAAAACTGCATGGTACTGGAATAGAAATAGAAAGGTGGAACAATGGAATAGAATAGAAGACCCAGAAATAGACCTACACACCTATGGATACTTGATTTTCAACAAAGAAGCCAAAGAAATGCAATGGAAAAAAGAGGACATTCAACAACAAAGGGTGGTCTAACTAGATGTCTATATGTAGAAAAATGCAAATAGATCCATATTCAACACCCTGCACATAACTAAAGTCTAAGTGGATTAAAGACCTCAACATAAAACCAGACATTCTAAAAATATTGGAAGAAAGAGTGGAAATGAGCCTTGAACTCATTGGCACAGGAGACAACTTCCTGAACAGAATACCAACAAAACAGGCTCTAAGTTCAACAATCAGTAAATGGGACCTCATGAAACTGAAAAGCTCCTGTAAAGCAAAAGATGCTGTTGTCAGAACAAAACAACAGCCTACAGACTGGGAAAAGATCTTTAGCAACCCTACATCTGACAGAGGGCTAATATCCAGAATATATAAAGAACACAAGAAGTTAAACAACAACAAACCAATTAATCCAATTAAAAAATGGGGTACAGAGCCAAACATAATTCTCAGTAGAGGAATATCAAATGGCAGAGTAACACTTAAAGAAATGTTCAAAGTCCTTATCCATCAAGGAGATGCAAATCAGAATGCCTCTGAGATTTCATCTTACACCCCTGTAAGGTGAAATACCTCTAGATGATCTGAATTATTTTAGCAATTCTTAGAATGTCTAAGATCAAAAACTCAAGTGACAACAAATGCTGGAGAGGTTGTGGAGAAAGGGGAAGCCTCCATTTCTGGTAGGAAAGTAAACTTGTAGAACCACTTTGTACAATCTTTCACTTTCTCAGAAAATTAGGAATAGTATTACCTCAAGAACCAGCTATACCACTCCTAGACATATATTCAAAATGTGCTCAACTATACAACAAAAAAATTTGCTCAACAATGTTCATAGCAGCTCTATTCATAATAACCAGAACCTGGAAACAACATAGATGTCCCTCAGTATAGAAATGGATACAGAAATTTTTGTACTTTTACACAATGAAATACTAATCAACAATTAAAAACAAAGAAATCCTGAAATTTGTAGGCAAATTGTAGGAACTAGAAAAGATTATCTTGAGTGAGGTAACCCAGAAAGCACACATGTTCCATACTCATTCATAAATTAATGTTAGCCACATAATAGGATAAACATGCTAAAATCTATACCCCTAAGGAAGCTAAACAACATATGTTGATACCCTACTTGGTGGAGTCTTTGAGAGGCCATCTGCGATAGGTTCCTGTCCTTTTCCCTGTTTTCTTCCTCTTCTGATGTCCTTCTCATTTGCCTTTCTGAATGAATATTGAGCATCTTACCCAGGGTCCTCCTTCTTGCTTAGCTTGCTTAGGTGTACAGACTTTAGTGTTTTTATTCAATATTATGTCTAATATCCACTTATAAGTGAGTATATACTATGTGTGTCTTTCTGCTTCTGAGATACCTCGCTCAGGATGATCTTTTCTAGACCCCACATTTGCCTGCAAATTTCAGGATTTCTTTGTTTTTAATTGCTGAATAGCCAAATTTTGGGCAGAGTGCAGGGAATCTTATGAAAGAAAGGTGGGATAGAAAGATCTGGAGAGAATAGGAACTCCACAAGGGGAGCAACAGAACCAAAAAATCTGGGCATGGGGGTCTTTTCTGAGGCTGATACTCCAAACATGGACCACGCATGGAGATGACTTAGAATCCGTGCACAGAAGTAGCCCATGGCAGCTCAGTATCCAAGAGGGTTCCTCCATAATAGGACTAGGGACCACTCATAGCCTGGCTCTTGGATCACCTCTGCTTGTGTGGGGAGCAGCCTTACCACTTCGCAGAGGAAGACAAAAAAGCCTGTCCTGATGAGACCTGATAGACTATGGTCAGAGGGAAGGGGAGGAAGTCCTCCCCTATCATTGGACTGGGGGAGCAGCACAGGAGAAGAAAATGGAGGGAGGGTAGGATTGAGAGGGGATGGGAAGAGGGCTATAGCTGGGATACAAAGTGAATAAGTGAATAAACTGTAATTAATAAAATAAAAAGAAGTTAAACAACAAGGAAGACCCTAGGAGAGATGCTCAGTCTCCATTCAGAAGGATAACCTCAATAGACATTAGAAGCAGGAGAAGACAGGGAATAAAACAGGAGCCTACCACAGAGGGTCTCTGAAAGACTCTAGTGATCGAGGTATCGAAGCAGAGGCTGAGACTTACAGCCAAACTTTTTGCAGAGGGCATGGAATTCTTTGAAAGAAGGGAGAGATATAAAGGCCTGGAGGAGACAGGAGCTCCAAATGGAACAAACAGAGCCAAAACAAACAAACAAACAAACAAAACAGCTGAGCCCTGGGGGCCCTGTAGAGACTGATAACCCAACCAAGGACAATGCATGGAAAAGACCTAGAATCCAGGCTCAGATGTAGCCCATAGACTCTGTCTCCAAGTTGGGTGCCTAGTAAGGGGAACAGGAGTTTTCTCTAGCATGAACTCAGTGATGGGCTCTCTGATCAACTCCCCCTGTAGAATGCAGCCTTGCTGGGCCACATAGGAAGACAATGGAAGCAGTCCTGATGAGACCTCATACGCTAGGGCAAATAGAAGGGGAAGAGGATTTCCCCTATCAGAGGACTACTGGAGGGGTATAGGGGAAGAAGAGGGAGGGAGGGAGGATTGGTAGGAGACAAGGGATAGGGCCACATCCAGGATATTATTGAATAAATTGTAATAAATGATAATAATTAAAACATTAAAAAACAACAAAAACACAAAAAACATAAATTTCCAGGTTACATCAAAGCAAAGTTTCTAGGTAGATGTTTTGAGATATGGAAGAAGGCTGTCACTTGATTGGGATCAACCAAAAATACACTGGGTCACTAAATAGGAAATGGGCAAAGCCGGCATTCTGTGTCTTAGATGAAGCAGGTTTTTAAAATGTTATATATTAAATCTATGCTTTAAATACAACTATCTAGGGAAACTTTTAAAGAGAAAAAAAATAAAAAGATGTAACTAAATACAAACTGTATCCTTCACATTAGCCACAGATAATATAAAGTATATGGGTGTAACTCTAAAAAGGCAAGTGATAGACCTGTATGATAAAACTTCAAATCACTGAAGAAAGAAATTGAAGAAGATAACAGAAAATGGAAAGATCTTCCATGGTCATGGATTGGTAGGATTAATATGGTAAAAATGGCTATCTTACTAAAAACAATCTAAGGATTCAATGTAGTCCCCATCAAAATACCTTTACAGACCTTGAAAGAACAATTCTCAACTTCATATGGGTAAACAAAAACCAAAATAGCTAAAAAAAAAGTATCTTACAAAAGAAAAGAACTTTGGGAGGTATCTCCATTCCTTACTTCCAGTTATGCTACAGAGAAATAGTAATAAAAAGCATGATATTGACCTAGAAAGAGATTTTTAATCAATAAATTTGAATAAAAAACCCAGACCTACAGACATTTGATATTTTGTATAAAAGTGAAAACCATAAAATGGAAAAATGACACCATCTTCAACAAATGGTGCTAGGCTAGATGGATGTCACAAGTAGATAACTGTAAATGGATCCATATTTGTCTCTCTATATGAACCTCAAATCCAAGTGTATCAAAGACCTCCACATAACACCACACACTAAACCTATTAGAAGAGAAAGTGGAAAAGAGCCTTAAACTCATTGTTACAGGATAAAACTTTGTCTCTAAGATCTAAAATTAATAAATGAAACCTCTTGAAATTGAAAAGCTTCTGTAAGGCAACAAACACTGCCAATAGAATGAAATGACAGCCTATGTATTGGCAAAGGTTTTTACCAATTGTACATCAAAATACGGCTAATATACAAAATATATAATGAACTCAATATATCAAACACCAATAAACAAAATAATCAAATGAAAAATGGGAAACAGAACTAAACAGAAAATTCTCAACAGAGAAATCTCTAATGGCTGAAAATCCCTCCCACAATATGTTCAGATATAAAGATAGAGCAGATAGAGGAAAGATTAATGGAATACCCAAACAATGTCTGGGCCAACCAAAGACACACCATAAGGGACAGTGCCAACTCCTGACTCCATGAACAATACTCTGCATAGCTTGCAGAAAGAAGCCTGACAGAGTTGTCTCTGAAAGAATATACCCAGCACCACCTGAAAACAGATGCTGAGATTCACAGCCAAACATTGTGCGATGTGTAGGGAGTGCTGTGGAAAAGTGGGAGGAAAGAGAAAAGGACCTGAAGATGCCTGGAGCTCTACAAGAAGACCAATAGAGCCAGCTAATGAGGGCCCAGAGGTGCCTCAAGCATCAACCAAAGACCGTGCATGAACTGGACCTATACCTCCTACAACTATGTAGCAGATGGGCAGCTTAGGCTTCCTGTGGGTCCTCTAGTAAGGAAAGTGGGGACTGCATTAGACTCATTTAATATTTTTTGATCATTTCCCTATGGTGGGACTTCCTTGATAGGCCACAACAAAAAAGGACAAGCTCAGTCCTGATGCAACTTGATGAGTTTGGACAGCTGGGAAAGCTAGCTCCTCTTTTCTGAGGAAAAGCAGTTGGGAGAAGAGGGAGTAAGGGTAGAACTGGGAGGGGAGAAAGGATGGGACTTCAATCAGGATGCGAAGTGAGTAAAAATTAAATAAATTCAAAAAATAATTTTCATGCTGTTGATGTCAAACCTATCTAATTTCTCTTCCTTTCTTGTATCTGGCAAGCTGTAAGAAACACTAATCCAATATATTCATCTTATCTTCTCTACACTCCACTTTTTTTTGGGGGGCGGAGATCAGCTAATAATGATCAGCCACAAGCTTTGCACATTATACTTCCTTCTCCCACAACACTTTCTTTCTGAGAAAATGTCTAGGCTTAGTTGTATGTAAAATTAATCAGCAAAGGCCATATAGGGCTGCTGCTGCATGCGATTCCATTCAACAGGTACTATTCACAGAGACTACATTTTATCCTCTGTTCCAACAATCACTTTGAAATATCCTCAACTGCATGTACCATTCAAAGACTCCTGAATGACACCCGGGCCATATAAAAAGAAAGCCAGCCTGGGTTTCCCCATAGAATGCTCAAATATCAGATAGTTTTGCTTTGGTTGAAGCTCTTACAAGAAAGGTGTAACTTTCACACTCCTGTATCCCATGGAGAAACAGCCACATCATAAGGATGCTAGGCAGCTGCTCTTCCCGTCTCATCTTTAGTTAGTTTAGCCCTGTGTAGTGTGTGTGTGTGTGTGTGTATGTGTGTGCGTGTGCGCGCGTGTGTGTGCACGCGTGTGTGCACATACATGGTCCATGGTTGGAGAAACAGTCTCATATAAGACCCCTGTGCCCAGACATATTTGGTGCTTGTGGAGCTCCTGTCCTCTCCAGGTTATACTAACTCCCCTTTCTTTCATATGATTCCCTGCCGTCTGCCGAAGATTTGGTTATGAGTCTAAATATCTCCTTTGATACACTGCAAGGTAGAGTCTTTCAGAGGCCCTCTGCAGTAGGCTCTTGTCTTGTTACTTCTTTTCTCCTACATCTAAATGCCCACCCAATTTGTCTTTCTAAGTGAGGATTAGTCATCTTACCCTAGGTCCTCTTTCTTGTTTATCTTCTTTAGGTGTGTAGATTTCATTATGTTTATCATATCTTATAGGTCTAAAAAAGTGACTATATACCATGTGTGTCTTTCTCCTTCTGAGATACCTCACTCAGAATGATCTTTTTAGATCCTACCATTTGCCTGCAAATTTCATGATTTCCACATTTTAATTGCTGAGTAGTATTCCATTGTGTAAAAATACCACAATTTCAGTATCCATTCCTCTGTTGATGGACATCTGGGCTCTAAGAGCAACAATCAATAAACGGTTCCTCATGAAACTAAAAAGCTTCTTTAAAGCAAAAGAGACTGTTGTCAGAACAAAACGACTGCCTACAGACTGGAGAAGGATCTTCACCAACCCTATATCTGACAGAGGGCTAATATCCAGAATTTATAAAGAACTAAAGAAATTAAAAAGCAATAAATCAAGCAATCCAATTAAAAATGGGGAACAGAGCTAAACAGAGAAAACTCTGTAGAGGAATATAGAATGGCAGAGAAACAGTTAAAGAGATGCTCAATGTCCTTAGCCATCAGAGAGATGCAAATCAAAAACGATCCTGAGATTTCACCTTACACCCATCAAAATGGCTAAGATCAAAAACTCAAGAGACAACACATGCTGGAGAGGTTGTGGAGAAATGGGAACCCTCCTCCACTGCTGGTGGGACTATAAACTTGTAAGACCACTCTGGAAAGCAATCTGGCACTTCCTCAGACAACTAGGAATAGTGCTTCTTCAAGATCCAGCTATACCATTCCTAGGCATATACCCAAAAGAGGATCAAGAACACAATAAAGACATTTGCTCAACCATGTTTGTAGCAGCCTTATTTGTAATAGCCAGAAGCTGGAAACAGCTCAGATGCCCCTCAGTGGAGGATTGGATACAGAAATTGTGGTACATCTACACAATGAAATATTACTCAGCAATAAACAACAAGGAAATCATGAAATTTGCAGGTAAATGGAGGGATCTGGAAAAGATCATCCTGAGTGAGCTATCCCAGAAGCAGAAAGATGCACATGGTATATACTCACTCATATAGACATATAATATAGGATAAACCTACAAAAATTTGTACACCTAAAGAAACTAATCAAGAGGGAGGACTTTTGCTAAAATGCTCAATTCCTATCCAGAAAGGCAAAGAGGATGGACACCAGAAGAAGGAGAAAAGAGGGAACAAGTTAGGAGCCTGACACAGAGGACCTTTGAAAGGCTCTGCCCTGCAGACTATCAATGCAGATGCTGAGACTTATGGGCAATGTTTGGGCAGAGTGCAGGGAATCTTATGAAAGAATTGGGAAACAGTAAGATCTGGAGAGGACAAGAACTCCACAAGGAGAGCAACAGAACCAAAAAATGTGAGCACAGGGGTCTTTCCTGAGACTGATAATTCAAACAAGGACCATGCATGGAGATAACCTAAGACCCCTGCACAGATGTAGCCCATGGCAGTTCAGTATCCAAGTGGGTTCCATTTTAATAGGAACAGGGACTATCTCTGACAGGAACTGATTGTCCTGCTCTTTAATTACCTGCCCCTGAGGGCGAAGCAATATTAGGAGGCCACAGAAGAAGACAGGGGAGGAGCAGTCCTGTTAGGCCACAGAGGAGGACTTTGCAGCCAGACCTGAAGATACCTGATAAAACAGGGTCAGATGAAAAGGGGAGGAGGTCCTCCCCTATCAGTGGACTTGGAAAGCGGCAGGGAGGAGACCAGGGAGGGAGTGTGGGGTTGGGGAGGGAATGAGGGAGCAGGATACAGCTGGGACACAGAGTTAACAAAATGTAACTAAAAAGAAAAATAAAATTAAAAAAAAAGAAGACAGTGAAGTCACTCCTGATGAGACCTAATTGACTGGGATCAGAAGGCAGGAAAGGATGAGCTCCCCTATCAGTGGACTTGGGGAGGGGCTTGCATGCAGAGGGTGGAGGGAGGGAACCACAGGCGGTTACAAAGTGAGTAAAGTGTAATTAATAAAGAATTAAAAAAATAATTTTAAATACTGGACACACTGTATCAAAAACAAATGTTAAAAACAATGAAAGCCAGAGAAAATATCAGTAGCAAAATTGTCTTTGTAAAAGAAAACAGTTGAGAGAAAATATTAAGGTGCAGAAGAATAATAAATGATGTTTGACTGAAGATATTTTATTTCTATGTTTGCTACTGATATCAAAAAGAAGACAAAATAGAAATGGTAGTTCAGGTTTACCATTGATGGGTAATACAATAACCATATTACAGATATAGAAATGCATCAATAATAAATATGTATCTCAGATAATTCAAGCAGTAAATTTATGCATACATACCATTAATAGTGCATATTGTACTTGAATTTATTCATTTATTTTAGGTTGAAAAAAGGCGATGTGAAGGGGTGTGTGTGTGTTTGTAGAGAGAGAATACTTTAGATTATCAATCTAACTGATATAATCTCAGGATAGTAACATATTTGAACATAAATTAAATTATGATGGAAGTGATAACATGATCCCAAATTATATCTTGTTCTAAACAAGTTATCACAACAACAAAATTATGGGAATACAAAAAAGTAAGATATATCAGGAACACCTGAGTATATAAGAATCATTCTCAACCATATTTAACAACCATATCTGTAATTTTTAAGAAGCTACCTTCAACAACCATATTAAGAACATAAATCAAAATAAAATGAAGGGCAGTCTAGAAAACAAATTTAGCACTAATCACATATGAAGACGTATGGTAGTAAAACATGTTCCCAAGTAACTCTCAAAGTAGCAAAATTATATATTATAGTTATTGAAACATATATAGACTGTTTAGCACTTAGCATTATATATAATTAAAATGTAGAGATATATGTGATTAATTATTAAAAATACTGTTATAGAAATGCGTTTCAGAAAATATAGTGAATATGTTAACTACATAATGCAACATTACTGAACAATCCATTAGGTGCAATGAATATAGGTTATTCGTATGCTAATTATTTTGAAACTGATTTATGGCCATGGAAATCCAGGGAAGTAGGGCAAACAAATGAGAACAACGTAAATGTTAATGATGATTTTAAAAAATGAATTCCTTGTATATACCTGTATGTGTACTGTCCTGTTACTCTTAAAATATCCATGAATGAGATATGTACAAAAGCAAGCCAAATCAATTATCAACATAGGTATGGGAATTGGGCATGAACGCTAACCCATCATCAAGGTATTGTCAAGTGTTAGTTTCTGAAAAAGGGAGAAATAGTTTCCTCAAAGAAGGCAACCCAAGTAATTCAACCATCTTGCAGTAAAAGATAAACTATCCATGTGTATTTAGTAGCACAATTTGTTCTTGATGGGTTTCTCTTTTAAAAAACACAGGATTGTGTGAGTGGGGAATGAGGTGAATATGGTTAAAATTTTGCATGGAACTCAAAAGAACTAATACAGCTTTTAATGTAAAGGTAGTACGAGTCTTTGGACATACAATATAATACCCTAATGTACAAACATCTAAGTTAGTAGCTAGTATATGAAAGAAGTCAAGACATCCATTCCTAAATAAAACAAAGGACAAAAACAGTTGTTAGAGTCTGCTGCATAAAGCGTTTGGAAGGTGTTTGTAAAGTGTATGAGGAGCATCTGAAGAGAATGAATCCCTACAGCCCCTCCATCACATCTGATATGAGTCATTTGTTTGATTTTATTGATGATCTGGCAGATCTCAGCTGTCTCGTTTACAGAGCTGAATCACAGATGTACCAGCCTAATAACAAAGACTGCATCAAAGAGAAGATCTATGTGCTCCTCCATCCACAGGCCCAACAGGGTGGGAAATTGAAGCGTTAGGGGCTGGGTTGGGCTTGGAACAGGTGCATATAGTGTGCTGTCGTGAACGTTTTGTTTAATAGTGATCCTGTTTTCATTTCATTATACTAGAGTCAAGATTGCATGTATGACATGAAACATGAATGATCTTTTCATTCTGAAACCACCATTCTCCTTTGCTCCTTTTCTTTCTTTCTTTTTTATTAAATATTTTTATGATAATTCAAATAGAAAGTGTTTTTGCCCTTCACGGTTTGTTCTGGTCCTTGAAAATGTTCATACTTACTTTATAGCAGTGAGTGCACTAACCCTCCATAGGGGGATGGGAGGGTGACAAAGTTATGTCCTCTGGGAAAGTCATAGAAAAAAAAAAACCCAAAAAAACTGTAGTTAAAAACAAAACAAAACAAAAAACAAGAACCTAAGCAAAAAGTACAGAAATAAATGAACAAAATCTATCATATTAGAATTTGTGACATGTTGGTACATGTTTCTTAAAGAAAGTAAACTGTCCTAAATAGCTTAATTCTACCACAAAGACACTTGCTCAACCATGTTAATTGTTGCTTTATTCATAATAGCTAGAAACTGGAAACAACCTACATGTCCCTCAACAGATAAATAAAGAAAGAAAATGTGGTACATTTATACAATGGATTGAAAAAAGAAATGACATTGTGAAATTTGCTGGAAAAATAAACATAACTAAAAAAAAATCATTCTGAGTGAGATATTCCAGACACAGAAAGACAAATATGATGTATATTTGACAACACATAGATATTAGCAGTTAAGTCAATTATAACCAACCTCAATATACAGAACCTGTATTGAATCTATAGAGATTAGGTAGAGAGAGGTACTAATATGAACAGGCAAATATAATTAGGAAGTAGAAAGCAAATAGCAATTTTGGGAGAATGGGGGTGGGGTGGGGTGGGGTGGAATGGGAGAATCAAGTGGTGATGAAGAAAAAAGTTGAGGGGGGAAATACTGGGGAGAGACAGCTAAAATTGAAGGGCATTTGAGAGCAGTGTGGAACACTAACACAGTAAAAACTTCCTAAATTATATACATACATAGAAGCAATCTAAATGAAATTGGCAAAGCATGAAAGAGACAGGGTCCCAACTGGCCATCTCCTGTTACCAAACAAAGCTTCTATCACCTGGATTGGGTACGTTTAATTGAGTCATTGGCCTTGTTTTCTGGGTGTCCTCTAATCCCTCTGGCTCTTGCAATCTTTTCTGCCTCCTATTTCACATAGTTTCTAGGCACTGAGGAAGGAGATTTGATGGAGACATCCCATTTAGGGCTGGGTGTCTTAAATGCACTTAAATGAAGTCACAGAGACAAGCAGCATGCACAGGTCCTGTAAATATATGCACCAGGACAGACTATGCAGCCATGTACAGACTATGGCTTCCAGTTTCATGGTTCTTTTCCTTTCTTCTCCTTCTTCTTCTTCTTCTTCTTCTTCTTCTTCTTCTTCTTCTTCTTCTTCTTCTTCTTCTTCTTCTTCTATCCCTGAGTGTGCAAATGAAATGAGTTTCTAATTCTTGTGTCTTTTCTTGGGCTCTTTTCTTTCTTTTTTGGGGGCAGGAGAGGGGGTTGCCTTATCAAATTCAATGTGAAATTTTTTGTTTTATCTGGTTATATTATTGTATTATATTATATTATATTATATTATATTATATTATATTATATTATATTATATTATATTATATGCCTGTTCTTTTCTAATGAGAGACAGAAAGGGACTGGATATAGATGGGAGGGGAGATGGAAAGGAACTGGGAGGAGTAGAGGGAGAAGGACCATCAATCAAGATATATTATGTGAAAAAAGAACCCTATTTCAACAAAGGAAGAAAATAAATCTTAAAATATTGATTAAGTAATAGAAAACAACTAACTTAAAGCAGTATTTCTTCCTCTTGTTTCAAAACACATAGTGCTTTGAATATATCATACACAACTTCCTTAAAAGAAAATAAAAGCATATTGGTGTTAGTTCTTTGAAAGTCTGGTAAAATTTTGTGCTGAAACTATCTGGCCCTGGGCTTTTTTGGGATGGGAGACTTTTGATGACAGCTTGTATTTCCTTAGGGGTTACAGGACTGCTTAAACTGTTTACCTGATCTTGATTTAACTTTGGTAGGTGAAATCTATCAAGAAAACTGTCCATTTCCTTTAGGTTTTCCAATTTTGTGGCATGCAGGCCTTTGAAGTAAGACTGCCTTGTATTTAGTTTGCTTAATGTTTTGTCCATCTTGTTGATTTTCTCAGTACCTGTATTGAATCTATAGAGATCAGGTAAAGAGTGAGGTACCAGCATGAACAGGCAGATCTAATTAGGAAGTAAAAAGCAAATAGCGATTTTGGGTGAATGGGGGTGGAGTGGGTTGGAATGGGAGTATCAAAGATCTTGGTTTAATTGATTCTTTGTATTGTTCTCTTTGTTTCCAATTTCTTGATTTCAGCCCTGTCGTCTGCTTCTCTTTGGTTTGCTTGCATCCTTCTGTTCTAGAGCTTTCAGGTGTGCTGCTAAATTCCTAGTTGGAAATCTCTCCAATTTCTTTATGAAGGCACTTAGTGCTGTAAACTTTCTTCTTAGCACTGCTTTCATTGTGTCCCATATGTTCAGGTATGTTGTGCCTTCATTTTCATTGAATACTAAAAGGCTTAAATTTCTTTATTTCTTTCCTGACCCAGTTGTTGAGTAGAGAGTTGTTCAGTTTCCATGAGCTTGTAGGCCTTTGCTTCTTTCTGTTGTTGAGTTCCAGCTTTACTCCATTGTAGTCTGATAAGATACAATTGGTTATTTCATTCTTCTTGTGTCTGGTGAGGCTTGTTTGGTTGTCAGTTTGGGAGAAGGTTCCATGAGGTGCTGAGAAGGTATAGTCTCATATGTTTGTGTGAAATATTCTATAGATACATGTTAGGTTCATTTGCTTCATGACATCTGTTAGTTTTATTATTTTCCCAGGCAGTTTCTGTCTTGATGATCTGTCTATTTGAGAGTCGGGTGTTGATGTCTCCCATTATGAATATGTGTGGTTTGATGTGTGATTTTAGCTTTAGTAATATTTCTTTTGTTAATGTCGGTGCCTTTTCATTTGGAGCATAGATGTTCAGAATTGACATGTCACCTTGGTAGGTCCCTTTGATGAGTATGAAATGTCCTTTTCCATCTCTTTGATTAATTTTTGTTTAAAGTCTGTATTGTTAGATACTAGATTGGCCACTCCAGCTTGCTTTTTGTGTATTTTGCTTTGAAAACCCTTTTCCGCCTTTTACTCTGAGGTAATGTCTATCTTTATTGCTGAGGTGTTTTTCTTATATGCAGCGAATGATAGGTCCTGATTTGTATCAATTTCTGTTAACCTGTGTCTTTTTATTGGGGAGTTGAGACCATTGATATTGAGAGATATTAATGACCAATGGTTGTTATTTTCTTTTTTTTATGTTAATGGCCATAGTGTGTGTGTGTGTGTGTGTGTGTGTGTGTGTGTGTGTGTCCAAGCACACCCCGGGCTGCACATTCTTGTGTTTCCCTTCTTTTACTTTTCTGAAGTGGGGTTATTTATTTCCTATATTTTTCCGGGTGTAGTGGCCTTCCTTGAGTTGCAGATTTCCTTATGGTATCTTCCATAAGGCTGGATTTGTAGATAGGTATTATTAATTTTATTTTTATTGTCATGGAATATTTTGTTTTCTTCCTTTATGGTGCTTTAACGTATTGCTGGATACAATAGTCAGTGCTGACATCTGTGGTCTGTTAGTGTCTGTAAGATATCTGTCTAGACCCTTCTGGCTTTTAGATTTTTGCACAGAGGTGTAATTGTGATAGGTTTGCCTTTGTATGATACTTGGTCTTTTTCTCTTGTAGCTATTTTTTTTTATTATTTTTTAAAAATTAGTTTATTTTTTATTTATTGTAATTTATTCACTTTGTATCCCAGCTGTAGCCTACTGCATTGTCCCCTCCCAGTCCCACCCTCTCTCCCTTATCTCTTCCCATGTCTCTCCTCCACTCCACTGATAGGGGAGGTCCTCCTCCCCTTCCATCTGATCCTGCCCTATCAGGTCTCATCAGGACTGCCTGCATTGTCTTCCTCTGTGGCCTGCTAAGGCTACTCCCCCGTCAGGGGAAGGTGATCAAAGATCCAGCTACTGAATTCATGTCAGAGACAGCCCCTGCTCCTCTTATAGGGAACCCATTTGGAAACTGAGCTTCCATGGGCTACATCTGTGCAGGGGTTCTAGGTTATGTCCATGCATGGTCCTTGGTTAGAGTATCGGTCTCAGAAAAGACTCCTGGGCCCACATATTTTGTTTTGTGGAGCTATCCCCTCCAGGTCTTTTGATCTCCCCCTTCTTTCATAAGATTCCATGCGTTCTGTCCATAGTTTGGCTAAGAGTCTCAGCATCTGCTTTGATACCTTGTTGTGTAGAGTCTTTAACAGGCCCTTTATGGTAGACTCCTGTCCTTTTCCCTGTTTTCTCCCTCTTCCTATGTTTATCCCATTAGCCTTTCTGAATGAGGACTGAACATCTTCCCCAGGGTCCTCTTTCTTGCGTAGCTTCTTCAGGTGTACAGATTTTAGGATGTTTATCCTTTATGATATGAATAATATCCACTTATAAGTGTGTATATACCATGTGTGTCTTTCTTGTCATTCAAGACACACTTTCACACACACTCTTGCACTTCTGCACATGTGCCTGTGACATTCCTCCCTTAGCTACAGCTGAAACACCAACATCTGCTCTTCAAGCTTTTAATATTCTCTCCTTATTCTGTATATTTAGTGTTCTGAATATTATATGATAGGGTGATTATCTTTTCTGATCCCAATCTACTGGGTTTTCTGTAAGCTTCTTGGGTGTTTATAGCCTTCTCTTTCTTTAGGTTGGGGAAGTTTTCTTCTATGATTTTGAGAAAAATATTTTCTGAGCCTTGTATCTGGGTGTCTTCTCCTTTTTATACTCCTATTATTCTTATGTTTGGCCTTTTCATAGTGTTCCAGATTTCTTGGATGTTCTGTATTAAGAGTTTTTTTTTTATCATTTTCTTTGACCGATGTATCCATTTCTTCAATTGTATCTTCTACCCCTGAGGTTCTATGTTCTGTTGGTGATGCTTGTGTGTAGACTTCCTGTTCTCTTCCCTAGGTTTTCCATCTCCAGGATTGCCTCAGGATTTGTTTTCTTTATTTCTACTATTTCCATTTCTAGGTTTTGAATACTTTTATTCATTTCTATCTCCTATTTGATTGTATTTTTCTATATTTCTTTAAGGGACTTATTAAACTTTTTCATATGTTTTATTTTATTATCCTGTGATACTTTGGGGAATTTATTTGACTCCTTAAAGGCTTCTATTATTTTCATAACCTCAGGTTAATTAATTAATTAGCTAATTAATTAATTTTTTCTCATTAGCTGTAATAGAACCTACCGGGCTTGCGGTGGTAGGACCGCTGGTTTCTGGTGAAATCATATGCCCCTGAGTTTTGTTGCTTATGTTCTTATGATGGCCTCTAGACACCTGATTGTCTCTGGTGTTAGCAGGCTTCTTGGCTCCTGATGGTCAGGCAGCTTGGAAGTAGGCAAAGAGCACTTCAAGCACACTGTTCCAGTGCCCCTCAAACCTTGTCAGGGGGTTGGGCCACTTTCCCAGTTACCCTCCTCTGAATTTTGCCTTCTGTTTCCCAGGTCAGGGAGATCAGGAGCAGGGGAAGAGTCTCAATTGTGAATGCTGCTCTGGTGACCCACAGGTCTCCATTGGAGGCAGGAATGCTTCAACATGTGAAAATCCATCATTGTAATCCATCACATAAACAAACTCATAGAAAAAAAATCACATGTTCAACTCATTAGATGCAGAAAAGCCTTTGGCAAAATCCAACATCCCTTCATGATGAAAGTCTTGGGAGAGAACAAAGATTTAAGACCCATACCTATATAAAATAAAGGCTATATGCAAAATCCAAAATGCAACATATAATTAAATGGCACGAAACTCAAAGCAAATCCACTAAAATCAGGGACAAGAAAAGGCTGATGACTTGCTTCATATCTCTTTAATATAGTGCTTGAATTTTTAGCTAGAACAGGAAGACAACTAAAGGAGAAGCAGGGAGTATAAATTGGGAAGGAAGAAGTCAAAGTATCGCTATTTGTAGATGGTATGATAGTTTATGTATGTGACTCCAAAAATTCCACCAGAGAACTCATATTGATGATAAATACCTTCATCAAAGTGGCTGGTTACAAGATTAAAAATTTAAGTATCTGTATCCCTTCTGTTTACCTAGGAAAAATGGGCTGAGAAACAAATTAGAGAAACTATATGCTTCGAAATAGCTACAAATAATGTAAAGTATCTTGGTATAACTCTAATCAATCAAGTGAAAGACATGTAGAGCAAGAACTTCAAGTACCTATAGAAAGAAACTGAAGACGATAGCAGGAAATGGAAAGATCTCCCATGCTTATTGATCTGCAGGATTAACAGAGTGAAAATCCACAAAGGACCATGGATGAACTGGACCTAGTCATCCCTACAAAGATACAGCAGATAGGCAGCTTAGGCTTCCTGTGGATCCTCAAGAAAGGGAAGCAGTGACTGCATCTGGCAAGGATCCTCTTGCCAGCTTTTTGATCACTTTCCCCTGGTTGGTCTCCCTTGCCAGACCACAAAGGAAGAGAACAAGCTCAGTCCTGATGCAAGTTGATGCTCCTGGGTGGGTGGGAAAGGTAGCTCCTCTTTACTGAGGAATAGGGGAGGGAAAAAGGGAAACAGAGGGAGGGTAGAACTGGGATGGGAGGAGACATGGGGCTACAACCAGGATGCAAAGTAAAGAAAAGAAAGAAAATTTTTATGGTTACTTTGTTTTCAGATAAAATAAACTGTAAAAAAGTAACAGTGTCCATGATAAAAAAGCAAAACTCATGGTAAGGTGCCAATTTCACAGAATTTTTAAGAATCTTTAAGTTCTGTATCCCTAATAACAGAAAGTAAGAATTGATGAGACAGGACAGACAGAATTGCAGGACGAATAAGCAGACCAGTTACAACTACAAATTTGACCTCTACCCACACCTGACAAATCCAGCAGGCAATAAATCAGTGAGGATTTCGTTGAAACAAACAACATCATCCATCAGCGAGTTCTAATTGACATTTAGGGAAAATCTATCCAAGAGTATCATAGAATCATCCAAAATGTCCTTCTTAATCTTACGTAGGACATTTGCACAGATTGGTCACATTCTATAATATAAAACATATTTAACAAGTGTAAAAGCATAAAAACCATATAAAATAAGCTCATTAGAATTAAAATGGAAATAAAAAATGAAAAAAAAAAAAGTAGATCAGGGAGACACACCAGTCAGCAAATTGCTGCCACACAAGCATAGGGATCTGAGTTCTAACTTCCCTGTAGGCGGGCAATTCCATTGCTAGATAGGAGGCAACAAGTCCATGCTTGGAGTTCCTTGACTGTTTTCAGGACAGTGAGAGACATCATCTAATATGGCTACTGATGTGTGACTTTTAAGACTGTTTTCTTTTCTACACACACACACACACACACACACACACACACACACACACACATTATGTATATGTGTATATTCACATGAGTGGGTGTGTGTGTTTTAAGATATTTGCAGGAAGGGAATGATAAAACCTACAAATGAAATGCACAAAGGATAGAATATCAAATGTTGGAGTAGAAATCACTAATTTTCAAATAGAAAATCATAAATGAAAAAGTCAAAAGGTGATTTCATTGAACTTCAATAACTCATGAAATTGATAACATTTAGCCAAACTAATAATGAAAACATGACATGATGTCAATTATTAATATCAGACACATAAAAGACAAAATCACTACCTAGAATATGGTCATTGAAAGAAAATTAAAGGGACATTATGACAAAATAGTTTTGCCAAAGTTTATAATAATCTAGGGGAATCAGAAAAAAATTTGAATAAAATTCTAATAAAAACTCTACATTGAAAACAATGTAGTTAAGATTGATTAAGTTAAGCATGATTCATTAAGTTAAGCAATAATTTAAGCATGATTCATTCTTCCCATGCTTTTTGTAGCTCTTCTCACAATAGCCAGGTTATAGAAGTGACTACGCTTCAATGAACAATTGATTAAAGAAAATGTAGTAAAATGTCACCTAAGAACTATATCTTACTCGAGACAGCATTAAGTGAACTGTTTATCACTGTGTTGAGGGAAAGAACTCAGGTACAGTAAGATAAACAATGCATTCTCTTATTCATAAGAGAAATAAAAATGTTAATCCAGCAAGAATTCTAAGTAAACTAGAGGTTATCAGAAATTAAGAAAATTAAGTAGGAATGGGTAAAACAGTCTCAAAAATATAAAAGTAAAATTTTATGGAAGCAGTTGTAAAGTGCTGTGGGAGAGGAAACTAATGAACTAATTACAAGTGATGCATAAAATAACAAACAAATTGATAACAAAAATAAACAATGCAAAAACATAAGCATGCAAATCTTTATATGAAGGTGGAATGGAGATAGAAAAGGATTCACTATATTTTTTAAGAACATTGCAAAATTTATTAAATTTAAAACTTCAATAAATTATATCCGGAAATGTGACTTTACTAATAATTTTGAAAAAATAGAATGTAATAGGAGACACAAATGAAAAAGATCACAAAATATTCGTGGAAATTTCTAAGTAGAACATATAAAACAAATAATTAAGCTGAATATATTTATTATGCAATTATATGTTATAGGACTAAGCAAATCAATAAAAATTACATTTGATGCCAAAATGATCTGAGGTACTTTCTTTGCAAATCATCTATGATTCTTTCTGGCAAAGCTCAGTTGATACTACTGTGGATAAGGAAAGCAAAAGCTAGCACAGTGCTTTGAGCAGTCAGGGCCTGAAATCTCCCAGCAGTTTGCTCCTGCAACTCCTTTGGAAATGAGTGATCCTGCCTGGCAGAAGTCTAGGCCTAAGCATATCCCCCAGTCTGGGGCTGAGTCATATTAATATCTTTGCTAGAGAATAGCTCAGAGCTCCTCTTGAATATCCAAAGAAATGAAAGACCTAGTATGTTCTCTACCTCCTCCTCCTCAGACTCACAAGGAATATGTAATTGTTAGGAGGCAGAGGATCAAAAGCATTCTTTGCCTCAATATGACAGAATGTTTCTTGAAGTATGTTCACATCCTGATTATATGTTAGCTTGTGATTCAGCAGTAAAGGGTTTTATATATATATAATACCCTTTACTGCTGAATATGTATATTTATATATATATATTATATATATATATAAAACAAAAATATAAAAAATGCTATATTATTCAGTTTGTTAATAAATTCAATGGGATCAATGAACTTAGAAATTAAAATATACTCCTTTAATTATCAAAGAATGTATGATTCATGTTGAGATTTTCATGAAGACAGTGAGAGCATACTTAACAAGAATGAGTAGAACACTAATGAAACTTCCCCTCTACAAGGGGAAACTGTGGCTGGAGAAATGGCTCTGTGATTAAGAGCACTGGATGCTCTTGCAGATGGCTTGAATTTGGATCCTAGCATCTGCACTGAGCAGTTCAGAACTGCTACAGAGTATCCAATGTCCTGTTCTGGCATCTATGGATACCTAATTGACCAAATATGGCAGATACTCACACAGAGACATGTCTATGTAAATAAACAAAAGAAAATAAATGAATATTTTAAAATGAATATAAATTTAACCTATTGAAATAATAATTATAGAATCTCTAAAGCTAATCATATGGAAATATACATGATAAAAATGTATCAATAAGAATAAACATGGATTTTCTGTTATGTATTACTAAAATACATATTTATACATATAATATGTTTGTATTTTTATGAATATAATTTACATTTCTCTTTATATATTTTATACTAGCGGGAAGGGCTACTTTCCGAGGTGGCTGAGTATACCCTTTTCTACTACTTGTTTTTGCTTACTTTTTTTTTTCATGTTTATAGCAGCTTCATTTGCAATAGCCAGAACCTGGAAACAAGCCAGACGTCCATCAACGGAAGAATGGGTACAGAAATCATGGCATTTCTACACAATGGAACACTACTCAGCAATCAAAAAGGAGGAAATCATGAAATTTTCAGGCAAATGGTGGGATCTAGAAAACATCATTCTGAGTGAAATATCCCAGAAGGAGAAAGACAAACACGGTATATGCTCACTTATATAGACCTATAATATATGATAAACATAATGAAATCCATACATTTAAAAAAGATAATCAATTTCCCTCTCCTACCCAGTTTGCTCACTCCATCTACATCCAGTGACTATTTTATTTCCCCTTCTGAGTGAAATTCAAGCATCCTTTCTTTTTTTTTTAATTCAATCTTTGTGAGTTTATTTTTTGTTACAACTAAAAGATACAATTAAAAATATTTTAGAGTTATAAACTTATTATATTAAGGGTTGTTTGACAATTGATATTAAATTTTGCACACTATGTAAGAGTTTTCTTTCCATATACACATTTCAGTGATTTGGATGAACTGTACATACACTTTTTTGAAAACATTTGAATCAGTTTTTTTTTAATTTCACTTATATCAAATAACACCCACTTAGCAACAGCTTTAAAACATTCTTAACTGCTCACTAAATATCTTCAAAAAAAAAAAACCTAAATAAACAACATTAAATGAGAAAAGACAAAGAGAAAACAAGAAATATATGAGACCAGTGAAGATTAGGATATATGATTAAATTACTTCCTGACTCTTGAAAGGAGACTTTATACTACAAAAGGAAGATGGATTTATGGAAGATGAAGACTGTGTTCTCTTGGGATAACATAACAAATTACTAGAAGCAGCTTACATGATCAGAAACTGTTTCTTCAAGGTTCTGATTGCCTAAAATCCAACTCAAGGGAGGGGAAGTACTTTGTCTAGAGACAGATAGGTAGGTTCTATTCTTTCGGAGCCAGGGTCCTTTATTTCGTTTAACACATGTCTTCATCCACCCCTTCATACGTGCTCTCGTTTTCTCTTCCTGATACCCTGCTCTCTCTTTCTCTCTCTTTTTTCTTTTTTTTTAAATATATGATATTGTTTAATTTTGACTAAATATAATAACTTCCTATATGGCCTTTCCACGTTTTTCATTTTGGTTAAACTTCATCTTGTTCACTCATCTCCCCTATGTACCCAGTTCTTTCCTACTATCATCCTTCTCTCCTTTCCTACCTTTCATCCCATAAAACATCGCTCTGCTGGAGAGGATAGGAACTCCACAAGGAGAGCAACAGAACAAGAAAATTTGAACACAGGGAACTTCCCAGAGACTCATACTCCAACCAAGGACTATTCATGGAGATAACCTAGAACCCTGACAATGCAGCCACTTCTGATGAGATCTGATAGACTAAGATCAGAAAGAAGGAGAGGAGGACCTCCACTATCAGTGGACTTAAGGAGGGGCATGCATGCAGAAAGGAGGGAGAGGGTGTGACCGGGAGGGAAGGGGGGAGGGGCTTATGGGGGGATACAAAATGAATAAAGTGTAATTAATAAAAGTTAAATAAAAAATTAAAAAAAAACATCGCTCTGATAGTGGCCTCTTTCTAACTTTCTGAGCTCTACAAGAGTCCAGGTGGTATCTTAGATTTAAAAAAATAATATGTTTGTTTTCCTGTGTCTTCAGTTCCTAACTCAGAATAGATTGTTGAATGGTAAGGCCTAAACTTATTTTTTTAACCATCCCTTCTAAGGCTCAAAGAATATTGCAGAAAAGGAGGCATGAACAATTGTAGAGCAGCGAGAGGATAGTGAGAAAGGGGAGCAAATGCTATCTTTTGGGCAATAGACAACTATTGTGATCACAAATTCACAGCATTTATGCATGCCTACTTTAGATATATATAAAAATAGGCTCATCAACAAGCCACAGGGATAGAAAGAAGAGGGGCTGTGGTGACCACATCAAGCAACACTGAAATCTTTGTTATTGATAGATTCAGGAAGATGAGGCAATTCTTTCAGGTGTGTGCTCCCAGGAGAAGATCTGCTTACCTCCAGAAAGTCTATTTTCTGCAGTCTCCTTTCCATGCTTCCAAAACTGCAATGCAAGCTGCCAAGGAAACAAAGCAAATGGATAATTCTATTCAGTTGCAACACATCTGAGCCACAGTTACCTGCATGGTGAACACATGTATAAATGTTCAAGAAGCGACACTTACATGTTAGTGCCAACCAACATCTGTCTAATTGGACTTAGGAGCTATTATTCAACAGGAGGAAAATCATGCCTTGTCCTTGAAACCTAGGGAGTTTCCTGGACTAATGTCCTGAACCTAGAACAGCATAATTCTTTATTGCTTTTTAATTTTTACCTTTATTTCTACACAAAAGTGTAACTACCATCTTTTAATACAGAACCTCTCTTTACAACAAATGGAAACCATCATAGAAAGGGCAGTTGAACAAAATGAAGGAATCAATATATAATGGGGAAACTAGACATAAAGTGTACATCTGCATCACAGCTCTTGCATCTCTGGTTCAGAAACCATCACAGAAGAAGAGGCAGATTGGTTGCAAAAGCCAGAATGCCAGGAAGTGAAACAGTCTCTCATATAAATGGCTGAATAAACAAGACTGGAACAATACTCAATCATCATTCAGATGCTCAATAATCATTCAGAAAGGCAAACAAGACAGACATCTGAAGAGGGAGAAAATAGGGAACAGGACAGGAGACTATCACAGAGGGCCTCTGAAAAACTCTACCTAGCAGGGTATCAAAACATATTCTGAGACTCATAGCCAAACTTTGGGCAGAGTGCAGGGAATCTTATGAAAGAAGGAGGAGATAGAAAGACGTGGAGGAGACAGGAGCTCCACAAAGAGCAACAGAACCAAAAAAATCTGGGTCTGGGCACAAGGGTCTTTTGTGAGACAGATACTCCAACAAAGGACAATGCATGGAGATAACCTAGAACCCCTGCATAGATGTAGCCCATGGCAGCTCAATGTCCAAGAGGGTTCTCTAGTAATAGGAACAGGGACTGTCTCTGATATGAACTCAGTGCCTGTTCTTTGATCACCACCTCCCTCAGGGGAGGAGCCTTACCAGTCCACAGAGGAATACAATGAAGCCAGTCCTGATGAGACCTGATAGACTAGGGTCAGATGGAAGGGGAAGAGGACCTCCCCTATCACTGGACTGGGGGAGGGACAAAGAGAAGAAGAGGAAGGGAGGCTGGGATTAGGAGGGGATGGGAGAGGGGTTACAGCTGGGATACAAAGTGAATAAACTGTAATTAATAAAAGTAAAATGAAAATTAAAGAAAAAGTTATCTCAAAAGATAGGCAAAGTACTAGAGGAGATGTTATTGTCAGTATTATTTGTCAACTTGACAGACTCTAGTATCACCCTGCAGATGGGCCTATTAACTTGCCTATGAAAGATTATATTATTTATGTTGATTGGCCTGGGAAGGCACAGCACTGTGCTCAGAGCCTTTTCTTGGCTCCTACTGTAGACTGTGTAAGTGCAGAAAGAAAACAAAGCAGCAATATGGATCTGTCCTCTTGTTCCTAATTGTGGCAGCACATGGCCAGCTACCTCATGTTTCTAACATCTTGATTGCCTCACCATAACATACTGTAATAAGTCCTCTTTTCCTTAATTTGCTTTAGTCAGAGTAAATATCCAAAGAAGACATTATGAAAATACAAAACAAAGCTAAAATGAGTTACCACCTTGTAGTTTATATATGAAACAACAATAAAAGCCATCTAGTGCTGGGAATATTGCATACAATTTGGAACATGCTTAACTCTTTGTGAAAATATAAGTGCTGCTTTATGTATAGAAAAGTATATAGATTTCTCAAAAATTGAACAAGTTTCATCTGGAATTAATTAATTAATCAAACGATATTAAAACTAGTACCTAGTTTCTTTAGGCGTTTTATTGCTGGGTTTGAATAGTACATAACAATAGAGCCTAATCTTTTTTCATATTTCAAATTTCTACTTAAGTTTTGATTAGCATGATTCAAGCACTGATGAATAAATTTAACATTACGGTGTACTTAGAAATACATCTTTTCTGATATATACAGGAAATACATTTCAAACACATTAAATAGGCATTTTACTTTTAAAAAATCCAAGATAATGATGATACTCCAAGTTTACTGAAGGAATCAAGATATCTATCTGCTCTAAGGTTGTGAGACTGAAAATAGCACTGGAAAAACCACATTAGAATTTGGAAATTAAGAAAAGTAATTTAGAAAAACAGATATGAGGGTTGATATCTGTGTTCACGGCAGTATGATTAGCAAAGCTTGTGATGTCAAGTCTGATGGCATTACATGTCAGCAGGGAAAGGTTGTAGGAGTTTTCTGCAAGTGCATTATAGTTATGTGATCACTTAATATTAGAAGTCATTGAGGATATACTCAGAGCACTCTAAAAATATGGAAGTATCCAGTCACGCTGGAGATCAGCCTATGGCAGAGTCTGTCTGACATGCCATGGTTATTAATGACACCAATAAAAGAGAAGCAAAACAGCTTTTCTTCACAGTGGCTGAGAAGGAAAAGCGACTGAGCATGATCTCTCCTTCAACAAAGAGAAGGATTTCTCACATTTTGCTTCTTTCTTTATTGTTGGGGAGAAAAGTTAAAATTGATTTTATTTGTGGCTGGGAGATGGTTCTCATTGTAATAGAGTGTAAGAAGAATAAAAATAAATTGAAGATTTGCTTGTATAAATTTGCTTTTGTTGTTTGCTATAAGTTGTTATTCAAAAAGTGTGTACCTTTGAAAAAGGGTAGCCCCACACAAGCCAACCAAACTCATGCACATCTCAGTTCACATGCATAGGCAGCACGGTGTGTCTCTACATAGAAACTGAAATAATTTTCACAATTCTAGCATTCTCTTTCTCTCTTTCTCATTCTCTCTTTCATTCTCTTTGTCTCTGTGTCTGCCTCTCTCTATATGGGGAGAATTTTCAGATCCCTTATGATGGAAACAATTCACTTTCTTTCAATTAAACAGGTCTTAGAGATAAACTTACCATTCCAATCTTTTATTCACTACTCAATATCCAGAGAATAATCTGTAAACCAAATGAGTGATTTCTGAAATTAGTTGCAGGAATTTAGATAAGTTACTTAACATTTATGAGCCTTCATTTCTCAATTGATTTGGGAGTGTTGCCTATCAAATAAAGTTGTGTTGAGTGTTGCATAAACAAACAAAACTTGCCATACTGAATATGCCCATGTAACAGGAAATATTTTAAAATTCCAATTAAGTACGTGAAATATATGCAAAGGGAGAGAAAGAGAGGTAGCCTGGAAGAGAGAAAGAAGAAAGGTGAACACAGCTAAGGAAGGAACAATCAAAAACAAAACTAAACAACAACAAAAACAGCAACAAAAACCCAGAATATTCCATCTTCCTATTCACCATTTTGTGATATGTAGAAATATCATTTCTGACACTTTTTAAAATATGAGGTTTATTTTAACAGAACTTTCTTGAGGAGTGAATAAGTCTTCTGGGTAAAGAAGAAGCAGAAATAAACACACAAGGGCTCTACACGAAACCAATTTCATAACATCAACACGTATGGTCACAGTACAAATATTTTCACAGCAGGAAAATGTGTTTGAACAGCCATATCAATATAGCCTCAAAACTCCAGAAACATTTACTCTTAAGGAGTCATGTCCTGCTTAATTCCCATATTGACACCAATCTCTAACCATGAAGCTAAAGCCAAAATCAATTCTTTGCCAGAAAAAGATCTCTGTAAACACAACTTTGTGTAATAGGGTATAAATCAAGAACCCACAAGGAGACAAGACTGAGTTCAAATTACACCAAAGTTATAGAGGAAAATGTTTTTCTTAGTTTAATATAATAAAAATTCAGATGTGTTTCAAATGGAAAGTTAAGCCATATGAAACAGCAGCTGAGTCTTGCAGTGAAGGGGTGAGACATACTCATCTTCTTCAGTTGTTTTAAAGGCAGACCAGGAGAGAAAACACAAAACTGGAAAGACAGACTTCATTCAGCAGCAAAGCATTTCCATCCTGAGTTTTTGTTTGACAGTTATTCTTCCACATGAACACTAATCCATTTACATTAATTATAGCTCATATTTACCATCCAGGAGCTTTTTATCTTTCCTTCTGCCAAGGAAGACTGAAGCACTGAAGACATCTTTGTAGACTGAATCATCCTCTCATGCTTTAATAGACAAAAAGATTTCTGTGCATTATTTACAAAGTTCTTTAGTCATTTTTTCCTTTTTGTACAATAATTAACAATGTCAGTTAGACATTCAATATTTTCAGGAAATATTTTAGCTATGAGTATACCCACGAGGCTTATATTCTGTTATGACAGAATGTGTCAGTGTACTTTTTGTAACCCCATTTATAAAAGTCTCACCACTATTTACTAGAATTGCTGAAATAGTCAATATCTATAACCAAATGATTTTTTTTTCAGTTGAGAAATTGTGGCCTAGTGAGATTGTTTAGTGAGTGAAGGTGCTTGCCTTCCAAATTGATGGCTTGAGTCCAGTCCCTGGAAATCACATATTGGAAGAAAAGAACTGACTCTAACAAATTATTTTCTGGATTTCATGGGCGTGCTATGGTACTCTTGGGTATACACATACGCACATACACACTCAAAATCAATTAATCAATAAAGTTAAAATAAACAATCTTAATGGGTGCTTTTGAATATATTATGAAGGATGGAATAATCTGTGTATTTATACAATGGAAAAGATGTCTGAAGGGAGGAGGAGAGAAGGTTAGAGAGGAATATTTGGAGGGAGGAAAGAGGAAAGAAGCTAAGCAAAAGAGGAAGAGTAAGAGAGGATGGACATCAGAAGAAGAAAACAGGAAACAAGTTAGGGACCTGCCACAGAGGGCCTCTGAAAGGCTCTGCCTTGCAGACTCTCAAAGTAGATGCTGAGACATATGGCCAACTGTTGGACAGAGTGCATGGAAGCTTATGAAAGAAGGGGAAATTGTAAGATCTGGAGAGTACAGGAACTCCACAAGGAGAGCAACACAGGGGTCTCTCCAGAGATTCATACTCCAACTGAGTACCATGCATGGAGATAAGATAGAGCCCCCGTACAGATGTAGCCCATGGCAGTTTAGTGTCCATGTGGCTTCCATAGTAATGGGAAGAGGGAGTGCCTCTGACATAATCTGATTGGCCTGCTCTTTGATCACCTCCCCCTGAGGGGGGAGCAACCTTACCAGACCACAAAAGATGACAATGCAGCCACTCCTGATGAGATCTGATAGACTAAGATCAGAAGGAAGGAGAGGGGACCTCCCCTATCAGTGGACTTGGGGAGGGGCATGCATAAAGAAGGGGGAAGGAAGATGTGATTAGGAGGGGAGGAGAGAGGGGTTTATGGCGGGGATACAAAGTGAATAAAGTATAATTAATAAAAAATAAAAATTATTAAACAATATAAAAAAGAGGGAGAGTAAGAAGGAGGAGCAATGGGAGAATGGGAGAAATCAGAATGAAGTATAATCACACACACACATGCACACACTCACTCTCTTGATATTGAAACCCAGTGCCAATCCAACTTGTATTCTAATGTGGATTCTCTTTTGTTTGTTTCTTTGTTTGTTTCCTGTTTGTTTGTTCTGACAAAGAGTTCCAGAATAATGCCACAGAAGAGGCATGGAGGTGAGCACCCTTGTCTTTTTCCACATGTGATACGATGAGTGCTTTGGATTTTCTTTGTAAGAACTTTATTGTCTGGATGTCTGTTTCTACCATATTTGATTTAATTTTTATTTTTTGTCTTTTGTTACCTTATGTAAAGCCTAACTTGTACCTTTTAGAAAATGAAGATTTAGCCTAGGGTCAGTTAGAAAGTCCAATGGAGTCTTTACTTTAAGGTATTTAACATAGTCTCTGGTACACAGTTAACTGTTCAATAATTGGATGAAAATATCTGTTATTAGCAACCAACCCTCAGTCTTTCAGAACAGACAGCAACTTGAGCATGGAAGGTGGTTTAAGCCTTTGTGGCTATTATCCACTATACAGCACTTCCTGTGACAGGCTATGGGCAAAGCTTTCTTCAACACATACCCCTCACTTAGTTCTCAGGAACAATGTATTTTTGCTTGGGTGGTTTCTTGAATCAATGCACTTTGTGTAATCATGTAAGAATGTGCTAAAATTACAATGATTCATAAGACTCCAAATAAGGTGGCTGTCTAGAATATGTATATATGCCCATATATTGCTTCTGAAAGAAGACTTTATTTTAAGTCTTTTAATTATGAAGAGATTTACTGATAACAAAAAAAAGCAGGTCAAGTTTTTTTTTTGTGGTTGTTGTTTTTACTGGTAATTTTAATTATGTGGTAAATTTGGTAAGGTAGCAAAGTAATGTGATCAGTATGTTATCGTGTTTACACTATTATCTTCCTTTAATCATTATCAAGAAAAAAGAAAAATTGTCCTAGATGACAGTTCCATGTCACCTCAGCCCTAGAGAGACTGACGGAAGAGAACAGGCAACCTGAGTCACATAGTGGCACTCTGTTGGGGATGGGGAGAACAATAGTAATCCATCAACCGCACAAACAAAACTATTAGGAATGTAAGCAAGCTACCCAGACATGTAAACAATATTTTCCTCTAACCATTCAACAGGTACTTTGTTTGGAAACATTGAGTCAATTGCTCTTACAGTTTATTAAATTCGAACAATAAGAGCTTCATAATGGTAGAAACAGAGAAATAAACCATCGGGGACAAAAAGGAAGAAAGAAAGAAAGAAAGAAAGAAAGAAAGAAAGAAAGAAAGAAAGAAAGAAAGAAAGAAAGAAAGAAAGAAAGAAAGAAAGATCAATTGTTTTCTGAAGTACAAATGTATAAATGTATCTCGTTCTTTCCTATGAACAGAGAAAACTCAAATTGTTATGTGCCAGGAAATTCACATTGGTCTTGCACAAAAGATGGAAGTGTGCATTGCACCTAACTGCAGGGGACAGAATGAGCAAATTCCTCCACCCCTTGGATCCCTGCAGAGACACAGACCATGCAGACTGAAGGGAAAACTGCCTTCAGACCAGCTCAGCAGGGGACCGCTCAGAGCCCTGAACACTCCATAAATGATGTTCCTATCAATTCTTTGCAATAGACTGTGCAGCCATTTTTATCCTAGTTCACAAGGATATTCAATTTCCAAAATTACATGTGCAAGTTAGATCTTAGATTTTGTGTTAGGAGCACACTAAATTTTCAGATTTTTCAAACAGCATGAGTCATAGAAATGTATGTCATAGAGAAATTTAGGGAGCATTTTTAACAAATATAATTTATTTTATTTTTGAGATTTTTATAATGTTTTTTTCTTAAAATTTTTAAAATTTATTAATTTTTTGATTAATTACAGTTTATTCACTTTGTATCACAGCTGTAGCCTCCTTCTTTGTTCCCTCCCAACCCCACCCTCACTCCCCCTTCTCTTCCCATGGCCCTCCCCAAGTCCACTGATAGGGGAGGTCATCCACCCCTTCCATCTGACCCTAGCCTATCAGGACTCATCAGGACTGTCTGCATTGTCTTCCTCTGTGGCCTGGTAAGGCTGCTACCCCATCAGGGAGATGTGGTTAAAGAGCCAGCCTTTGAGTACATGTCAGACACAGTCCCTGATCCCCTTATTAGAGAACCTACTTGGACACTGAGCTGCCCTTAGATACATCTGTGGAGGGGTTTTAGGCTATCTCCATGCATGGTCCTTGGTTGGAGTATCAGTCTCAAAAAAAAAAAACCCAAAAACAAACAAACAAAAAAAAACAAGCAAACAAACAAAAAAACAAACAAACAAAACAAAAAAAAAAAAACCTGTGCCCAGATTTTTTGGTTCTGTTGCTCTCCTTGTGGAGCTCCTGTTCCCTGCAGGTCTTTCATCCCCTGCCTCTTTTTTTTTTTTTTCTTTTTTCATAAGATTCCATGCACTCTTCCCAAATTTGGCTATGACTCTCAGCATCTGCCTTAATACCTTGCTGGGCAGACCCTTTCAGAGGCCCTCTCTGGTAGGCTCCTGTAGAAATGCTCAGCATCCTTGGTCATCAGTGAAATGCAAATCAAAACAACCCTGAGATTTCACCTTACACCCATCAGAAAGGCTAATATCAAAAATTCAAGTGACAACACATGCTGCAAAGGATGTGGAGAAAGGGGAACCCTCCTCCATTGCTGGTGGGAATGTAACCTTGTACAATCACTTTGGAAATCAATCTAGCGCTTTCTCAGAAAATTAGGAATAGTGCTAACTCCAGATCCAGCTATAGCACTCCTAGGCATATATCCAAAATATGCTCAAGTACACAACAAGGACATTTGTTCAACCATCTCTGTAGCAGCTTTATTTGTAATAGCCAGAAGCTGGAAACAATCCAGATGTCCATCAGCTGAGGAATAGATACAGAAACTGTCATTTATTTACCCAATGGAATACTACTCAGTATTTTTGAGATTTTAATGCAATTGTATCATTTCTTCCTTTGCTTTCCTCAATCCATACCTCCAATACCTATTTTGGTCTCTTTAAAATTTACAGTCTTGACCTCTTTTTACATTAATTGTCATTACATGTTAATGTGAATATCTATATACATACATATATTCCTAAATATAACCTCTTTAGTATGTGTGTTTTTATTTAGAAAAAGAATTTTAAAATTATTTAAATTCTTATGTACTTACAGTTTTCCTACACTGGACTGAGGTATTTTGTTTTGTTTTTTGTTTGTTTGTTTGTTTTTGATGTTGTTCTGTTCTTTTTGTACTTTTTAGTCTTTTAATCCTCCTTTGGCATGTTTTGTGAGTTTCCCTTAATTTTTCAGAAATTCAAGGTTAATGAGAAACTCCACAACATTTCACTCTGTAAGTTGATGTAGCTCCAATCAAGCAAGTGAAAGACATGAATGGAAAAAAAAAAAAAAAACAAAAAAAAAAAAAAAAAAAAACTTCAAGTTTCTGAAAAAAAAAAAATTGAAGAAAGCATCTGAAGACGGAAAGATCTCCCATGCTCATGCTCAGTAGGATTGCCATAGTAAAAATGGCCATTTTACCAAAAGCAATCTACAGATTCAATGCAATTCCCAGGAAATTACCAACACTATTTTTTACAAACGTCGAAAGAAAAATTCACAACTTTATTGGAATTTCAAGAAACTGAGAATAGCTAAAACAATCCTCTATAATAAAAGATCTTCTGGAGGTATCTCTATCCCTCATCTAAAGCTGTACTATAAAGCAACAATTTTTGTTTGTTTGTTTGTTTGTTTGTATGTGTGTTGTTTTAATGTGGGTGCAGGTATTCTGCAATCACTTTCCTATGAAATCTCTGTTTCCAGTTTTGTTTTGTATTTTCATCTTAGATTTTAGGTAGAAACCATTAGTTTTACTGTTTTATATAGTGAATTGTAACGAGTACCACCTGCTTTTAAATATCTGTAAAGTTACATGAATGCATTCACTTCTGTTTCTACAACAGAATTCCTAGGTGACATAAAATGAATGGAAAAAATGTCTTATCATACTGGAGGCTGGAGAGTCTGAGACTAAATTACAAACAGGTTCTTCCCGGTTAAATCTCGCTGTAAGTCTGTCTCCTAGATGAATCTAAGTTCAGTCATGTTAACAATAACTATTAACAATCACAGTCATGGCCTAAATGTGTCATAGAACATGAGCAGAAACCAATTGCTGGTGCATGAGTCAAAGAAGCCTAAATTCCAAAGCATGCTAAAAGAAAAATCTATGCATATGAATGCATGTGCCAGATTTTATGATTTTGATATTCTAGTGAAATTAGAATTCATATATGGTTTTAATCGGTTTTAAACCTTAGAAAAATTATTGTCTCAAATAAACAAATGCATTAAAAATAAGTTTAGAAATAAGATACTTGCTTTTGAGTGGATAGAAGTTTATTTTTTCTTTCATGAAAGGAAAGCAGTAAAGTTTTTATAGTAATGGATAAAACATTTATCTTGTTTGGAGTGATGGTTAAGTTATTAACCCAATATTTAAATAATATAAATCTTTATACAACTTAAAGCTTGTAAAAAGAAAATTCTGTGCCATATTATTTCCTAAAAACATCTCTGACTTACTAACAAAATCTAACCAAAAATAAAACTGTATCATCTTATTTTTATTTTTACATACAATATGGAGAATACAATATTATGATAAAGTTAACTTTAATTTTTCTAGAACTACATTGCTAATCAGTGTGTATATAGAATCAAGTTATTTAATACATTTATGAACAAATTTATATAGATAATATAGACATACATATCAAAGAATATGAAATTGTCTCAATAAAATTTATTTTAATTAAAAGTCAAATTTGATCTAAAGCTTGAGGATAAATCTGCTTTTGACATAGCTTATGTCACTAAGACAAGTCTATAAAATATAACTGCTAATTTTAAATTTAATTTTCAGGTTGATATTATTTTAGTCAAAATATAATTATAAATAGTATACTGTTTACTTTATTCACTCCCTCTCAGTTACCATGCTTCCCCCCCATTTCCTATCAAACTCATGCTGTTTTTCTTCAGATTACCTTTAGTGTTGTCTATATCTATACATATTTATCATCACTTGGGACTGGATAACAAATTAGGAGAATAATCACTGGTGAGACTATTCATCTTTCAGCAATCACTGATTTCTTGTATCTCTTTCACTTGGATGTCTCTGTCAGAACGGTCTGGTATGAACACTGTTTGAGAATTATAATGGGACTTTCTAGGATTGCCAGCTCACAAATAATGACATTGAGGCCCTGTATTAATTATTATGAATGCCTGAGATTAGTTTAGGCTTGTTCCCAACTAGCTTTATACTAACTAATCTTCTACCATGTGGCTTATTACGTTTCCTAGTCTGGGCAGGAAACTGATATATTTTGATAATATACTTACTGATAATTACTGATATATTTTGATAATCTATGTAAAGATGACCTTTTGTTCCATTCTGCCCATACATTTTAAGTCCAAATGACAGTTCCTTTAAATTACTTGTGTGTGTTGGGAAAAGCATAATATATAGAGGTGTTAATTTGTACAGGTGTATAAAACTAAACTTTTGAGTTTAAGCACATCAAAGGAAATATTTTTGTTCATTCATTGAAAACTAAAAGGATCTCTGAAATCTACAAGAAAGATTTTTTTTTCATCTCATGGTATTGTCTATCTCATTGTTTTTCTAACTCCCTGTCTGTCTGGTGAATCTTGTGCATCATTGTTTCCCGATTTCCTATCTCTGCTTAGAAATCCTACCTTCCTTTCCTGCTTTTGCAGCAGGGAGTTCAACTCTTTATTAAACCAATCAGGAGGCAAGGGTGTATGTTTACAAGAATATGATGCAGGTGCTGAGCAATCAGAATGTCAAAACCAGTCTGGATATTACTCAGCTACCTGGCAGTACAGAATTAAAAATGAATATACAAAGACAACCTTCACACAGTGTACAAAAAGGTTGGCATGTCAACTGGTATTGTCATAGTTCAGGTCTTGTGTAGGCAAAAATTTTTGAAATTTCATGGGTATTTTTCCTTTAATATCTAGAACATTTCTTCTTAACACTAACCATCACCATCACCTAGAGGCATCAGTGTAGCTACTTTGGTCTTGAATAAATATTTCATAGTGTTGTAAGCAAAAGATATAGATCTGGCCTTGATTTGTAAAAGGCTCTTTATTGTCATAATAAACACCAAAAAATCTTTATGTCATGTTCTTTTCTCTCTGTAATGACAGTTCTGGCTTGGAGAAATGTGTGGGAATTATTATATATATTTTGGAATGAGGAAGATTTATTGAGCACATGACATATGACAAGAGTAGAATAAATCATACAGAAAACAATTTTATTTTCTTCAGCTGTCCTCAAGCGTTTGTCATTAAATTACTGATATATTTTGATAATCTATGTAAAGATGACCTTTTATTCCATTCTGCCCATACATTTTAAGTCCAAATGACAGTTCCTATAAATTACTTGTGTGTGTTGGGAAAAGCATAATATATAGAGGTGTTAATTTGTACAGGTGTATAAAACTAAACTTTTGAGTTTAAGCACATCAAAGGAAATACTTTTGTTCATTCATTGAAAACTAAAAGGATCTCTGAAATCTACAAGAAAGATTTTTTTTTCATCTCATGGTATTGTTTATCTCATTCCCAAAACATGGAGTAAAAGCACTTCAGGAAACTCCATCTCAGATAAAAATTCCAGTTGAGCACTTTCTATAAAAACTTCTTTACTCCAATTCATTATATTTTTTTTTATAAAGAGCATCTTCAAATTATCCTTTAGGAACAGGTCATCCTGGATTCTCTGATCCAAAAGTATTCATGTATACTTATAAAACTAAAAATTCTATCAAGGCAAGTCATTGGGTAAAAGTTTTTTACTTGCTTTTGGTAATTGCAACTTCACTCCTGAGGATATGAACTTCCAGCTGTCATGAGCATGTGATTAATTGGATCCCTTCCCAGCCATTAAGGAAGCCCTACCATGTTTCTATGTTTTCTGGCAAAAACAGGAGTTAGCTCTACACAACATCTTGGCAAAGCTTGCTGGCACACAATAGAAAAACACACAAATTGGCAAGAAAAAAATACCTTGTGAACAAAACCGTTTCCAAAAACAGCAGGTGCAAAGCCAAATTCACCTTACCAGGTCCTTTAATATTCACAAACTTATGTACAAAAATTTAAGCACTTGTCTAACTTAATATTACTTTTGGATCTATGTTTAAACTTCTCCTTTTCATTTTCTGAGAGAGAAAATCTATTTTAGAATTGGATACCTAATATTTCTGTCTATAATATACGTATTTATAAGAATATACCTAGAACCCCTGCCAAGAAATCAATTTATCATGTACTTATACATTAAAAAACTATAGATATTTCCTTTTAAGACTATAAATGCTATATTAATTTTATGTGTCAAGTTGACTGGGTCATGGGGTGCTCAGATACCACTAAGTCAAACAGAGCGAGAGAACATTTCACTCTGGTTTAGTTGAAGCATCAATTTTTTCCTTCCTTCAGGCTCAGTCCAATCACTGGATCTTCACGGGATATAGAACTACTAGTTTCCAGACTGCAACTTATATCACTGGCTTTGTTCACTTGCAGACATTCACCCACGGACTGGGCATAAACCTTTGATTTAACCAGGTGTTCAACATACAGACTATATGCTTTGATACAACCACCTTCCATAATAATATCCATAATAATATAAGCCAGTTCATTAGAGCGGTAGATTTTTATAAAGCATACATGCAGTTGTTGTGTTATTTAGAAAATCCTAATTCAAATTTTATGTACTTTTATACTACATATGTATATATTACTCCACTTTTCTAAATATTTAACAAAGAATCAAGATTGACAATGTCATGGTTCCTCAGAAAATTGGGAATCAACCTACCTTAAGATCTAGCAATACCACTCCTGGTGATAATCCAAAGCATGCTCCATTCTACTACAGGGAGACTTTATCAACTATGCTCATAGAAGTTTTATTCATAACAGCCAGAAACTGGAAACAACATAAATGTCCCTCAACTAACAAATGGTTAAAGAAAGTGTGGTACATTCACACAATAGCATATTATTACTCAGCTGTTAAAAACAAAATGACGTCATGAAAATTGCAGGCAAATCAACTGAAGTAGAAAAGATACTCCTGAGTGAAGAAACCAAGACCCAGAAAGACAAACATGGTAGCTACTCACTTTCAAGTGGGTATTAACTGCAAAGTAAAGGATGATTATGCTACAATTCAAAGACCAAGAGAAGCTAAGTAACAAGGAGGACTGGGGTGGGGTGGGGATGCAAGGATCTCCATGGGAAGGGCAAGTGGCATAAATAATGAAGGTGGACTTGGGGCAGGTGGGGATGGGAACAGGAAGAATCAGGTGAGGGAGAGGGGGTTGGGAACAAGTGAAGGGAGAGACAACTGGAATGGGGGGTGGCATTTTGCAGGATATGTGGAAGCCTTGTGCAATGAAAACTTCCTAGAATCTGAGGGTGACCCTAAAGAAGATTACTAGTAATGTGGGGTATTGAGCCTGAACCAGCCATCTCTTTAACCCAGCAAGGCTTCCAGTGGTAGGATTGGGCATCAACCAAGAAACAAAACTTTCCACCTACACTCTGTCCTGCCTACAAGATGTGCCAGGTTAATGATGGCTCAGAACTTGTGAGAGTGGCCAACCAGTAATTGTTCCAAATTGAGTCTATGCCATGAGAGGGCATCCATGCCTGACCCTGTTTGGATGGCCAGGAACCAGAGGCTTTATAGAACAAAGATCTAGGATAGAACCAAACAACCTGGCAAAAAAAAAAAATAATCAATGAAATGATACTATTTGTATTCCAGAGCCTGGTATAATCGTCATCTGACAGGCTTCATCCAACAAATGATAGGGACATATGCAAAGAATCATGGCCAGCTAGTAGGCAGGGCTCAGCTCAGGGAACTGGGAAATAGAGGGGAAGAAAAGATTTTAAGAGTCAGGGGTCTCAAGGACACCACAAGATCATGGTCCACACAATTAACAAAGCAGGGCTCATAGGGGCTCATGGGGACTGAAAGGACAATAACGCAGCCTTCATGGATCTGAGCTAGGTCCTCTACATGTATGCTATGGTTGTGTTAGTGTTCTTTTGGGACTCTTAACAGTGGAAGTGGGGTTGCCTTCAAGTCTTTTGTCTGCTTTTGGAACCCTTTTCCTCCTACTGGGTTACCTTGAACAGCCTTGATGTGGGGCTGTGCCTAGTCTTATTGTAGCTTGTTATGCTCTGTTTGGCTGCTATCCCTGGTAGGCCTGTTCTTTGATGCCTAGCAACTACTGATAGGAGAGTATTATGTATGTGTATTCTCATAAATGAGATATTATTTACTTGAGTTTTTTTTTTTTTTTACATTTTAGGGGGAAGGAACATATGCTATTTTAATAAACTGTGAGACTCTCATTCTATCCCAAGAATTGCTTTTGACAAGTCATTACCAGTTTATTCCCTATGTTTGGATGCTGTTTAACAAATGTTTTCCAGAATGGGGGGAGGTCCCCCCCTATCAGTGGACTTGGAAAGGGGCACAGTGGTGATGAGGGAGGGAGGGAGGGACTGGGAGGGAATGAGGGTTCGGGGCATGGCTGGGATACAGAATTAATAAAATGTAACTGATAAAAATAAAATAAAAAAAAAAAAGAAAAAATGTTTTCCAGGAAAAAAATTGTCTCATCCATTGTAAGAGCTCATATGGTAGTGCTTCCATATGGTTTGTGTAGGAGAACTGATTTATAGTTTATCATGAAAAGACATCGTGCAGATATTATTGAAGATTTATTCATATTTCAGAAATCTCTGATGTTATTACGTATTTTCTTTTATTTTTTGACTATTAAATTCTGAGAAAAGACGTTGTAGTTGGAATTTTCAAGAATATTTTAATCAAAATAAATTTTTATTTATGCAATCATGAATCTAAGAATAAGGATTTACTTCCCATTTATCATTTGTTGTACTAGTAAACTAATATGATTTTTTTTTCCTGTCTGACTTTGTTAATATCTTCTTTATAACTATCTTCTCAGTTGGATCCCTAATGTCATCCAGAAGTTGCATTTGTTCTTTCTTTCAAGTATTATCTTTGCCTCATTTTCATGAACCTGGAAGATCTTCCCCTCTTCTTTTATCTTCTTCAATATCTTTCTTTGATGACTTGAAGTTTTCATCATAGAAGTAATTTACTTGCTTCATTAGAGGTACCCCAGCTTGTTTTATATCATTTGAGGCCATTGTGAAGAGTGTTATTTCCGTGATGCCTTTCTAACTCCCCTTGTCATTTATATAGATGATTGTTACTGTCTTTTTTCAGTTAGATTTGTATACAGCTATTTTTTTTTTCTGAAAGTGTTTACAGCACTTTTTAGTAGAAGTTTCTTGGTGAAACTCCTAAGGTCAACTATATAAAGTACCTCATCACCTGAAAAATAATGATACTTCAACTTTTCTTTCTAATTTGTATTCCTTTGACCTCTTTCAGTTGTGTTATTGCTCTAGCTAAGACTTTAAATACTGCATTGAATATATAAAGAAAGAGTGGACAAAATTATCTTCTTGATTTTAGTGAAAATGATTTGAGATTTTCTTCATTGCACTTGAGGTTGTCTATGGGCTTGCAGTAAACTGTCTTTATTTTTATGTTGTAGTATGTCTCTTGTATCCCTAATCTCTCTAGGTATTTTTATCTGAAGGGGGAATTGAATTATGTCAAAGGCTTTTTCTGCATGTAGTGAGATGGTGGTAGGTTTTTATATTTTAGTTTGTCTATAATGGTAGATTTACGTATGTTTACCCCTCACAACTTGATCGTGGTGGATTAACATTTTTAAAATTCTTTTCTCATACAATATGACCTGGCCATAGCCTCCCCTCCTTTCACTCCATTAAATTTCCCCATATATGCCGCCTTCCCTAAATCTGCTGCTTCTCTGTTTCTCTTTAAAAAAGAGCAGGTTGCCTGGAATATCAACCACACAGTGCATTATGCAATAAGACTAGATAGATGACCTTTTTGATGTATTCTTAAATGTATGTCATTCAATACTTTTGTATCTATGTTCATAAGGGAATTTCGTCTATAATTTTCTCTCTTTAATGGGTTTTCATGAGGTTTGGATATCAGACTAAGTGTGGCCTCATAAAATGAATTGGCAATGTCCATTTGTTTCAGCTTTGTGCAATAATTTGAGGAAGTATTGGCCTTAACTCTATTTTGAACGTATGGTATTCTGCACTACAACTATGTGCTCCTGATTTTTTGGAGGGGCATTATTTGTTTTTTTGTATTATCGTTTAGTTTTTTTTTTATGTTGGGAGGATTTTAAAGAGTGCTTCTATTTCATTAAGATTATAGGTATCTTCAAACTTGACCTAATTTTGGTAAGTTGTGTTTATTGCGAAAATTATGTGTTTCCTTTAGAATTTCCAACTTAGTGGAGTATGAGGTTTTCAATTATGTCCTTATTATTTTCTGGATTTTCTTGATATCTTGTTATGTCCCTTTTTCAGTTTTTAATTTTGTTAAGTTGGATTTTCTATTTTTGCCTTCTAGTTAATTTAGATGAGAGCTTGAGAGCTTGCCAATCTTACAAATTTTCTGAAAGAACTAACTCTTTTTTATATTAATTACAGTTTATTTACTTTATATCCCAGCTGTAGCCCCCTCCTTCATTCCCTCCCATTTCTACCCTCCCTCCCATATCTCCTCTCTGCCCCTCTGTAAGTCCACTGATACTCTTTTTTAATTGATTCTTTTTATTTTTATTTGCTTGTTTCTGTATAATTGCTTTCAGTCCTGAGTTTGTTATTCCTTAGCATGTGATTTCTTCTTTTCATTCTAGATCAGCTGTGAGTCATTACCCCTTTGGGGGCTGTATATCAGGTATTCTGCATATTAAATATTCACATTACAATTCATAACAATAGTAAAATTAGAGTTATGAAACTGGAACAAAATAATTTCATCATGTGAACTAACCACAACAATGAGGAACTGTATTAAAAGTCACAGCATTAGGAAGGTTGATAACCACTGTTCTAGAACTTCTAGGTGTAGCATTAAATTGCTCATATGAGAACACTCTTTTTCTTTTAAGTAGGCACTTTGTGAACTGTTGGCCAAAGTGTCCCCATGAAATTTAGAAACAATCCAAGATTACTAAAATTATAAGTTGCTTTCCACAAACTGACAGCCAAGCTCCATTGCTGAAGACAAGAACTATACAAACTCACTGAACTTGGGGATGTTGACTCACTGCATACCTAGATCCTTCACTTGTAAATTCTAGCACCTTTGGTGCAGAAAGGTAAAAAAGAATCATAAGCACCAAGCCAACCAAAACCATCCAGAAACACACTTTTAGCTGCAGCAATTTGTTGTTTAAAAGAAATGCTAACACAAGGGTGGCATAAAGCTTGTGAGAGTAACCAACTAAGGTCTGAGTTAATGTTTGATTCTACTTAAGGCCAACTCTATGAGATAGAACACATATCTGACACTTTTTAGGGTGACTAAACACCTGGACTAGATAAGAGGATCCAGACAGTCCTGATGAGACCTGATAGGCTAGGGTCAGATAGTAGGGAGGAAGACCTCCCCTATCAGGGGATTAGAGGAGGGGTATAGGAAGGAAAGAGGGAGGGAGAGTGAGATCATGAGGAGATGAGGGAGCAGACTAGACCTGGGATACAAAGTGAATAAATTGTAATAGATAATTAGTAATGATAATATAATAAAGTCAAACAAAATAATACTGGTAAAACAAAGAAAATTGTATGTGTGTGTGTGTGTGTGTGTGTGTGTGTGTGTGTGTGTGTGTGTGTGTGTTTTGTTCTTAACTCACTTGAGTATGTTTAGGATCTTAGATGAAGGTTTGTTAACAGGAGCCTGGGAACCTTTACTAGTACATCACTGAAGAAAGTTTCTCTCACTCTCCTATAAACTATTAACTATCTATAGATCATGCCCTTTCCATGAAAGAGTATTAGTGGGTCCAATTGTGTAACAGTCCCATTCAAGTAATTACAGCATTGTGAATTCAAGACTTCAATAACTTTGAAATACCGACAAGACAGTGTTCTGCGCTACTCACCTGTTACATGCTTTCTGACCTTTTTGATTCCATGTTCCTAGAGTTTTGGAGAGTCTTCCAGCAATCATTTTCTCTCAGTGCTTTGACCAGTCGAGTTTCTAAAGTCATTTCTGACCACTGCACAAAGAAAATTTTTTATTCAAAGATGATAGCGGCTTCTATCTGTTCATTGGCTTCCCTTGTCCTTCTTTGACTCCTAGAACTTGATTTCATTCTTTTAAGTATACATACATATATATTTAATTTATCCACTTTACATCCCAATCGTAGACCCCTCCCTCATCTCCTCCAGGTCTCACACTCCATCCGTCTTCACTGCCTCCTCCTCTCTGAGTCCTCAGAAAAGGGGATCCCTCCTCCCTTACCAACTGAACACAGACTATCAAGTCTCTCGGGGATTGCCTGCATCCTTCCTCTGTGGCTTGGCAAGAATGCCCATCAGCTGAAGTGATCTACGAGCAGACAACAGAGTCCATGTCAAAGACAGCCCCGGTCCCCTTACCATGAACCTCAGGTGGGGACTGAGTTGCTTATTGGCTACATCTGAGCAGGAGGCCTAGGTCCTCTTCATGCATGGTCCTTGTTTGGTACATCAGTCTTCCCCAGCCAACCCTGGTCCCAGATTTGTTGGCTCTGTTGGTCTTCTTGTTGAGCTCCTGTTTCCTGAGATTCCTTCTATCCCCCTACTCTTCCATAAGATTCTGCACTCTGCCTAAAGTTTGCCTGTGAGTATCAGCATCTGCTTTGATCCCTGCTGGAACTACAGTGTGTGTGTGTGTGTGTGTGTGTGTGTGTGTGTGTGTAACATTTTTTTTAATTGTTCCTTTGTTGATAAACATCAAGGTTGTCACCATTTCCTAGGTATATGAACAGTACACAGTAAACAGATCTGCAAGCAACTCTGTGTTATATTGTCTGAGAATATTTTAGGCATATACCCAAATGGTAATGCTAATTCATGTGGTTTCCAATTTTAGCTTTGTGGGAAAACTACATGCTTATTTCCACAGTGGCTATACCATTTTGTTTTACCACATGTCATCAGATAAGAGAGTTCCTATTTATCCATATCCTAGCCATATATTCACTTATTAAAGGCCAACTCAGTAATTTGGCTGTTGTGAGTACTAGTAAAATAGATTTATTTATGTAGATAATATTTATAATAAACTGACTTTGACTGTCTGAGGTATTTCCCAAGCATGATATGGCTGCATCAAACTAAACTTCTGTATTTAATTTTTCAAGCAACTTTCATACTGATTTCCACAGTGGCTAATTTACATACCCACTATGTAAATAGGGGCATATTTTTCACACACCCTCACCCACATTTGGATTTGATTATTTTTTTTTATGAAAGCCATTCTGACCATAGTGACTTAAAATATCAATATATTTTTATTTTAGTATTCATGACTGTTAAAAATGGTTAGAATTTTTTTCATGTGTATGTGTATTTACTCAGTTGAACTGCATTTATTCATTTACATTTTCACTTTATTGATTAGATTGTTTACAATTTTGGTGTTTTGTATTTAAATTATTTACATAGTCTACAGATATTTCCCCTAATTTGTGAGTGCATGGCAACACTTTTCTACCAGTTTTAGAATAACATTTTTGCTTTGATAATTATTTTCTTTTATGGAGAAGGATTTTTTCATTTGTCAATAAAAATTAAATTATGAACAAATACATACTTTTATAGTTTTGTATTTCCCAAACTAGAAGTCAGCATTGTATTATAAGTTGCAGACTAATGAAAATTTTATATGTAGGTATCCAAAGATTCTACAATTCCAGAATAGGCAGGGGCTTTAGAATCTACCTTTGTTTATTGATTGTACCAGGAATTTGCAGAGTCCTCACTGATGTAAATAATAAACTTATTCATTCATAATTTATCACACACTGACATGGACTTTTATGTGCCCTTACTATTCCAAAGAACTAAGAGTATCTGAATGAAGAAGTAAGAACGTTTGTACAGTAAAATAACATTTGAAAATTAAGAGACATTTCTGTTCAAGAAAGCTTTCAGAGTAGTTTGTAAAGAACTCTTGCAAAAACTGAGACACATTTTTAAAAATTGAGAAATTCTAAAAGATTTGGGTTGAATAAGAATGTCTCAATGAACATAAATATGTGATTTAAATAAACTAAATATTTGGTCTTCGTGGAGCTCCCATCCTTTCCCCATCAGACTAACTCCCCTTCTTTCTTATGATTCCCTGTACTCTGCCAAAGGTTTGGTCATGAGTCTTTGCTTTGAAAACACTGCTAGTTAGAGGCTTTCAAATGCGCTCAGTAGACCCCTGTCATGCGTTCAATGCACATCCCATCTGTCTTTCTAAACGAGGATTGATCCTCTTACCCCATGTCCGCTCTCTTGATTATGTTTTTTAGGTGTATAGATTTCATTATGTTTATCATATCTTATAGGTCTATATAAGTGAGTATATACCGTGTTTGTCTTTCTCCTTCTGGGATATTTCACTCAGAATGATGTTTTCTAAATCCCACCATTTGCCTGCAAATTTCCCAAATATATCTGGGCACAGGGTCTTTTCTGAAACTGACATTCAACCAAGGACCATGTATGGATATAACCTAGAACCTCTGCTCAGATGTAGCCTGTGGTAGCTCAGTAACCAATTGGTTTCCCCAAGTGAGGGGAACAAGGACTATTTCTAACAAGAACTCAATGATGATACCTGATAAAACAGGATCAGATGAATGGGGGGAGGTCCCCCCCTATCAGTGGACTTGGAAAGGGGCACAGTAGTGATGAGTGAGGGAGGGAGGGACTGGGAGGGAATGAGGGTTCGGGGCACAGCTGGGATACAGAATTAATAAAATGTAACTGATAAAAAGAAAAATTAAAAAAAAATAAACTAATTATAATTTCAATATTTAGAGCTAGATTTGGGGTCACTGAAATTTAATGCATTTATCTTTTTGTCAATTTAGCGGTAAGTATTAACAAATAAAGGTGTCTTTACAAATCAGAAAAGTCATCAGTTTGGTTCAGAGTCTGACTTGGGATCTAGAACACAGGCTTGTCTCAGAACTACTCTGTAACTTTGCTTGATGCATATGTCTTCACTTTTATTCATAAAAAGGTCCAGTAGGACATTTTCTCCATTGTGTTTTTAGCAGTGTTATATTAAAACTACAATTATAGTGTGATGTTTGTGCTCAAGGGTTTCACTATTACCATGTTGGAAGAGTATCAGCTGAGCTGAGTATGCCCTTTAATACAGCATAGACAAAACTAGAAGTGTTTTCATATTAAAATACAAGTTTAAAAGGTAGCTGGAGAGATGCCTTATTGATTAAGAACCCTTGCTATGCTAGTATTAAATCCTGGTTCAATTCCCAGTGCAGTTTAAATGCTTGGTTTAACTCCCAATCCCCTGTAACTGCAGTTATGGGGAAGGTTCTAACAGTGCCTTCTGCCCTCTGTAAAATCAAGGCAAACACTTGTTGCATGTAATACATCCGTATAGCCACACAAACATATGAAAATTAAATTAAAAACAATGGAGCTGTGCATCAGGTAAAAAAAGCATACTGTCCCTAAACCATGTGAGAACTTTCCCAATTGTATATATAAGGAACATGCCAAGGTTATAAGTTGTTTAATTAGTGATACAGTTTTACAAGTTGAAGTAAAGATCTTTTCCCATTCAGTAGTCTGCTGTTTTGTCCTATTGATGTTCCTTGCCTTGAAGAAGCTTTTCAGTTTCATCAGGTCACATTTATTAATTATTGATCTTAGTGCCTGAGCTTCTGGTGCACTGCTCAGGAACTTGTCTCATGCACCAACACATTCAAGGCTATTCTCCATTTTCTTTTCTGTTATATTTATTGTATATAGTTTTATGTTGAGGTCTTTCATCCACTTAGACTTACTTGAGTATTGTGTAGGGTGATAAATATGGATCTACTTGCATTTTTCTACATGCAGACATCCAGTTAGACCTGCACCATTTGTTGCTTTTTCATTGTATGGTTTTGGCTTCTTTGTTTGTCAAAAATCAAGTGTCTATAGGTGTGTAGATTTACTTCTAGGTATTCTATCCTATTCCATTGATCTACAACTCTATTTTTATGCCAATACCATATGGTTTCTCTTACTATTGCTTTGTAGCACAGCTTAAAGTCAGGATGGTTATACCTTCAGACATTCTTTTAATGTTCAGGATTGTTTAAGCTATCCTAGTTTTTGTTGTTGTTGTTGTTTTTTATGAAGTTGAGAATAGCTCTTCTGTGTCTATAAAAATTTGTGTTAGAATTTTTATGGGAATTATATTGATTCTGTAATTCCTTTTGAGAAAAAGATGGCCATATTTACTATGTTAATCCTACCAAGCCATGTTCATGGGAGATCATCCCATATTCTGATATCTTTTCCACTTTCTTTCTTCAGAGACTTGTTATACAGGTCTTTCACTTGCTTGGTTAGAGTCACACCACGATATTTCATATTATGTGTGGCTTTTGTAAAGGCTGTAGTTGTCCTAATTTCTTTCTCAGCATGTTTATTGCTTGTATAAAGGAGGGCTACTGATTTTTTGAGTTAATTTTGTATCTAGTCACTTTGCTGAAAATGGGGTACAGAGCTAAATAGAGTATTCTCACTTGAGGAATCTCTAAAGTCCAAGAAACACTTAAAAACTGTTTTAAGATCAATAATCAAGATAGCTAAGATCAAAATGGCTAAGATAAAAAACTCAAATGACAGCACATGCTGGCAAGGATGAGCAGCAGGGGGAACATTCCTCCACTGCTGGTGTGAGTTGAGGCACTTTATAAATCAATATAGTGGGTTTCATAAAATTAGGAATAATTGTACCTTAAGACCTGCCTATAAAACTCCTGGACATATACCCATAAGATGCTGCTCCATACCACAAGAACACTTTATTAACTATGTTCATAGCAGCTTTATTTGTCATAGCTAGTAACATGGTTTGTGTGTCTTATAGGTGGATAGATAGTAAGCCTTAATCGACAGGGTAACCATGCCATAATCTATGGACACAAAGAACCTAAGTAAGGTGGAGGACATGAGGGAGAATTCCTGAGTTTCACTCAGAAGGGGAAATAAAATAGACATCTGAAGTAGATAGAGTAAGGGAACAGGTTGGGAGAGCAGTGGGAAGAGAAATGTGGATCAGGTATAGAGAGCAGGCATGACTGGGAAAGAGAATGAAAGTCAGTGGGGATCATCTCTGGGATGGGGAGGTGACTGTGAGTGTATGAGGGTGAGCCTAGCTAAGAATCCTAGCCATAGGGGATATCTTCTGAAGTTGCCACCTTATGTAGCTGGGTGAGAGTTCTAGTGGAGGGAGAGTGACACCAATCCACCTATAAAACTATTGACCCAAAATTTGTCCTGCCTATAAGAAGGGTGGGGATAAAGATTGGGCAGAAATTGAGAGAATGAACAATCACTGACTGGCCCAACTTGAGAACCACCCCATGGGAGAGATCTAACCCCTGACTCTATTAATGATGCTCTGTTGTAATTGCAAACAGGATCCTAGCATAACTGTCTTCTTGTGGGGCTCATGGACCTTGCCTCCAGAGGAACTGGCATGGGACTATAAAGATCCAGCATGTTCAAATCCCCAGAAATTTTAAACTTGAAATTTAAAATCTTATTCTGAGAACAGAAAGTGTGGGACAAACCTCTTTCCTTATTTCTGTGTCTGCCTCAGAAACATGTAACTCAACCCTCAGGTGACTGACTACATGTGGCCAGTCACATGAGCTTGTCACCTCTTATCTTTCCCAAGGCAAACAAAGCATTGACAGCACCCTAAATCCTGGCCAGCGAGATCCATGCATTCCCATACCCTCTCCCCACTGCCGGTTTCACGTGAAAGAAATTAGTGAGCACTATCTACTTAGCTGAAAGACTCTGAGACTGGCTCTGTATTCAGAGCTGTAACACTTGGGGAAAGAAAGGCTCCCTTTCTCCCTGAATAACCCATCACTAAACCTCTGGACTTGACTGCTGGCCAGGCAGTTGTTGCAGAACTGTCATTGTGGTCACCACTGGATCTCTCCTGGCTGCCTTGAGCTTCTGCTTTTCATCTCTGCCCACAGACGTGCCTATCTGTGGGAGCGAGCTGCTGCCTATTCTGGAAACAACCACCAAATTTGTCGGAGACACTTTGGGCCTCTGTCACTGCCTGACTTGATATCATTGGCCCTCATTGCTGCCTGGTTCAATGTTTCAGATCCCTGAGCTTGCTGCTGCCACCTGGCTTAATGCCAGCATCCCAACTAAAAGAGCAGTGACATTTATTGTTGTTATAAAAGAATGAAAGTCTCAACTGTTCTATTTTATCAATAAAGACTCAGGAGTCAGATGCTGGGGTGAAAACCTGCCAGCTCAAAGAGGCAGAGAAAGCACCCAGCTGACTTTCCTTCTCAGCCCATGTTCGATGGAAAAAGTTAAAGGCTCAGTAGCTCAGCTGACATCAAAGGAGAAAAAGGCCAAAGAAGTCAAGGCCAAAAGGTGGTAGCTCAAAGCTCAAAAAGCTCAGAAAGATAAGAGAGTTAAAGCTCAAGAGCTAGAGCTCCTTCTCCTTCTCCATGCTGTCTTAAATACCCCTCAGTTCAAAGCCCCTCCTACTCTTTAATCCTTGTCAGCTGGTTTCTTGCTCTGCCTCTTGACCCAGGGTTGACTTTACTAAGTCCTGTGTATAGTAAGCTCTTGAATAAAAAGTGTGTCCTAGGGCTGGCTGAACCACACCTTAATCACCTGTTTACAATAAACAGAAAGTTCTTGGATTAAAGGTGTGTGATAGAGCTCAACCACACCAAACAAGAAACAGGGTTTTACAGTTCACAGTTTTGGGTTTCACAATGGGTTCAAATATCCTGCAACAATTTGTTGCTGAGAAAAATCTCCTTTTCCTGAATCCCCAGACCAGAGATCTTGTGACAGGGACTTAGTTCTGTGCTCACTGGAGACCTCATTTTCATCCTTTTCTGAGTTGAGACCAAAGTCAATCCATCTATGGATGACATCTTCTGAGAGACTTCATCCAGAAGCTGATGAAAGCAGGTACATAGACAAACAATAGGCATATCTGGGGGTGTCTTGTGGAATACTGAGAGGAAGGATCGAGAGAGCTGGAAAGGTCAAGGACACCACAAGAAGACCTACAGAGTAAACTAACCTGGGCCCATGAGGACTCACAGAGACTGATCTGCCAACCAGTGAGCATGCATGTGCTGGACCTAGGCCCCCGACACATATGTAGAAGATGTGCAGCTTGGTCATCCCCTAACAATGGGAGTAGGGGGCTGTCTCTGACTCTTTTGTCAGCTGTGACTTGATGTGGCAGAGTGGGTTCATGGGGAACTTCATCTTCTCTGAGGAAAAGTGGAGGTGGGGGTAGGGACGTGGGTGTGAGGGTGGGACTGGGAGGAAAGGAGGGAGGAAGTTGCAATCAGGATGCAAAGTGATTAAGTAAATTGATTAATAAAAACTAGAAATAAATGCAAGTAGAGGTAGTGGAATGATAGTGATGCTGTCTTTCTTGGCCTTCCTTGTTACATTATACATTGTAAGAAGGAGAGTTCCATAATTATGATGAATTTTCTGATGGATTTTGAATGTCCTACCTCAGTGGTACCACCTCAGTGCCTTAGTATGATGCTCAGCAGATGCCACAGGACTAAAAACACCTAACGTGAACTGACACTTAACTTATGTCAGCAAGTTATCTCATGTTACATACAATTGGATAAAGATAGTAATCATCTGAGAGATGGAAGAGAGAAGGCCAGAAGACCAAGATATATAAAACATGATGAGGAATATTTCTTTGCACTTTCAAACATATTTTGAAATTACTTTTATTGTGAAACAGATACATCTAACAGAAATGGAGAGTAAAGTACCCTTTTAGAAAACCAAAACGAAACAGCCAATGCTAAAAAATAATCTATTCTATAAGGCAAAGTTTAATTCTGGAATTATACAGGCTAAAGAGTTTAGACTATCTTCAGACTGTATATAATTTTAAGATTCTATTGCTGTTCAGTTTCAAAATATCTTAAAAACAAAGCTGTGATACAAACTGTTTTGTAAGTTCAGACTGCTCAAATACTGCTCTGGGTTTTGAATAGCAGTGAGTTTAGCATGCTCACAGAATATAACTGTCTTTTATGTCCTTTTAATTAGAGTACAGGTTTCTCCCTTGGTATTTAATGTTATAGATAATACTTGAAGTTGGAAAGCAAAATGAATTTGTGATGATAGTTGAGAGGAAGCAGTCCTAGGACTTGCTGCTCTGAGCCACATAGACAAAATGGAGTATCTGTAAATAATGTAATTTTATGTTTTCTTCACAGTATTATTACTAACCAGCAGTAAAAACCTTGTTAGAGATTCACAGTGTGTGAAAAATTTTAAAGATTTTATGATTCTATATAACATGGTCACATTTATGGTTTATTTACATTTGCACAAGTATTTTCTAAGTACCCTTCATCTATTCTTTTTAATTATGGATGAAATACTATTTTATCTTTACAGAAATTACTAGATATTATGTAGAACTGGCAAAAAATGCTTTGTTTTTGGACTATCACATATAAATAAAAAAATTCATAATAATTTAATTCAAAACTACAGGATATGTCATAGATGCTCAAAATTACTTTAGTTGAGGTGAGTAGATTTAAGATGAGACTAATAATGGGAAACCAGCCTAAG
>REGO01000846.1:34849-61747 GCA_010120015.1 Rhombomys opimus
CCACAATTTCTGCATCCATTCTTCAGTTGAGGGGCATCTGGATTGTTTCCAGCTTCTGGCTATTACAAATAAAGCTGCTACAAACATGGTTGAGCAAATGTCCTAATGTTTTTAAAATTTGAATTTAAATTTTTATATTAAAATTTTAAATTTACTTTAAATATTTACTTATTACAGTTTATTCACTTAGTGTCTGCTCCCTTGTCTTCTCCCAGTTCCACCCATCCTCCCTCTTCTCCCCCTATGCCCTTTCCCTAGTCCCCTGATAGGGGAGGCCCTCCTCCCCTTCTATTTTATCCTATCTTATCAGGTCTCATCAAGGCTGGCTGCATCATCTTCCTCCATGGCCTGGCAAGACTGCACCCACCAGCTGGAGGTAAGCAAAGAGCAAACCACTGAGCTCATGTCAGAGACAGTCCCTGTACCCCTTACTAGAGAATTCACATGAAAACTGAGCAGCCAATGGTCTTCCTATGAACAAGGGGTCTAGGTTCTTTCTGTGAACGGTCTTTAGTTGGAGTATCAGTCTCTGTAAGCCCTCCCTGGGCCCAGGTGGACGATCCATGCTGGACAGGATGTGAAGAAAAGGGAACCCTCTTCCATTGCTGGTGAGAATGTAACCTTGTACATCCACTTTGGAAATCAGTCTAGCACTTTCTCAGAAAATTAGGAACAATGTTACCTCAAGATACAGTTATACCAATCCTCAGCATATAACCAAAAGATGTCCCACTATTCAATAAGGGTATTTGCTCAACTATGTTCATAGCAGCTCTTTTGTAATAGCCAGAATTTGTTCAACCATGTTCATAGCAGCTAGAATCTGGAAACAACCCAGATGTCCCTCAGTTGAGGAATGGATACAGAAACTGTGGTACATTTACACAATGGAATACTACTCAGCAATTAAAAACAAGGAAATCATAAAATTTGGAAGCAAATGAATGGAACTAGAAAAGAAAACCCTGAATAAGGTAACCCAGAAACAGAAATACACACATGTATATACTAACTTATAAGTGTATATTAGCCTTAGCCATAAAAAAATAAGTTAAGCATTCTAAATTCTATAATCTGGGATAGGCTAGACAACAAGGAAGTACCCTAGGGAACATGCTTACTCCTCATTCAAAAGAGCAAACGGGATAGACACCTGAAGTAGGAGAAGACTGAGAACAGGACAAGAGCCTTCCATAGCGGCCTCTTAAGGACTCTACTTAGTATGGTATTAAAGCTGATGCTGAGACTCATAGCCAAACTTTGGAAGAGAGCAGGGAATCTTAGATAAGAAGGGGGAGATAGAAAGACCTGGAGGGGACAGGAGCTCCACAAAGAGACCAACAAAGCCATAAAATCTGGACCCAAGAGGGCCTGCAGAAACTGATGAATCAATCAAGGAGAGGCCCTAGACCCCCTGCTCAGATGTAGCCCATGGGCAGCTGTTTCCTTGAGGGTTCCCTAGTGAGCGGAGCACATGCATTCTCTAGCATGCACTTGGTTGCCTGTTCTTTGATTACCTTCCCCTGCAGAGGTGGCCTAGCAAGTCCACTGAGAAGGAGGATCCAGACAGTCCTGATGAGACCTGATGGGCTGGGGTCAGATAGTAGGGGAAGAGGATCTCCCCTATCAGTGGATTAAGGAAGGGTCATGGGGGTAAGGAGGGAGGATAGAACTGGAAGGAGATGAGTGAGGAGGCTAAAGCCAGGATATAAAGTGAAAAAAATTGTACTAAATAATAATAATAGGGAAAAGAGTTACTTTAAAAAACTATATATAATAGGGTCACTAAGTAATTTACTTAATTGTATGATTTTTGATAATGGTAAGGTATATCATTAATATTCTCTCTCCTGGAAAGGATGTGGAATATATAGATGATAACCCTTTGTTAAAAGTTTATTCATGGTACAGGAAGAAGGAAAACTATGAACCTGTTATAATAATATACAAACACACACACACACACAAAAAAAAAAAAAAAAACAAAAAACAAAAAACATTGTAACATTCCCAGAGCATTCAGATGTTAGAAAATTTACCATGCATATTTGACTTCCAGTGTGAGGAAATGTTTTTAGAAGGACTACTTCAGTTCAAATAGATACTAAAAATATTGCTTAGACATGGCTTGGAGGCTACATCACAGCTCTTTCTCTAGAGGTGCCTGTTCCACAGCATTAGAGGCTATTGTTCAGAAATATATTGTTTAGTATTCCCCAAATCTTCACTTTCTAGTTCTCTGAAAATTGTGAGAGTTTTAAAGAATATTTCTTAAGATCAAAGACTGCTCATTCTCCAAAGTGTCTTCAATAAGTTATCAAAGATCTTTCCTGCAGTTTTTAGGTTATATTTGTTCCTTACCACAACAGCTTTAGTTGAGAGTTTTATGCTTCAAACAGAGTAACCAGAAAACTAGGGAAAGTTTTACATTATTCAGACTTCCAAGACCTGGCTACACATTACATTGTCAAGCTGGACCTTTCAAAAATGTTGTTATATTTTGTGGTAACTATTGGTAGGGTTGGAGAAGTGATTGAATGTTAATTGGAGTATAAAAATCATTTTTGTTTTAACTAGGAAAATTAATTATTTCTTGGAATAACAATTAACACTGTTGATTGTGGCTTTAACTGCTATATTTTAATTCTTGTTTTTTTTTGGGAGGGGTTGTGTGTGTGTTCTACTGATTCACTACTAGAAATATTCCAAGAGGAAAAGAAAGAATAAATCATAGAGCAGCAAATTCAGTGTATATTCAAATTCTATACTGCTTTTTATGTAATATACCAGTGTGTTATTCCCCTTATGCCATCATGGAAAGTTATCATGTCTATGATACACTTTAGTGGTCTAGTTTTCTGCATCACACTAGATGTTAACTTTCTTTCTGATTTATTTAAAACTACAGAATCTTAATTAACAGAAACAGCAAAATAGGCCTTCAGCAAATTAATTACAAGGATGAATGTCATGGATGTGAATCATAATCTGATTTATAAATTTATAATATTAGAAATCACTCTGAAGATAGAGTGATGAAGGTAGGATATTTGGTAGGATATTGGGATAAACCAATAACATCAGGAGATTTGCAGACTAACCTTTAGACAAACTTGGTTTCCAGATGAGGTTCAAGTTTTGATGTGAAGGAATTATTTTTTTCATTTTTAGTTTTCATTTATTATTTCTGTGCAAGGGTTCTAGGTTCCCTCCATGAATGGTCCTTGGTTGGAGTATCAGTCTCAGAAAGACCCCTGGGCCCAGATATTTTGGTTCTGTTTCTCTCCTTGTGGAGCTCCTGTCCTCTCCAGGTCTTTTTATCTCCTCCTTCTTTCATAAGATTCCCTGCACTCTGTCCAAAGTTTGGCTATAAGTGTCAGCATCTGCTCTAATACCCTGCAGGGTAGAGCCTTTCAGAGGCCCTCTGTGGTAGGCTCCTGTCCTGTTCCACATTTTCTCCCTCTTTTTATGTCCATCCTCTTTGCCTTTCTGAATGGGGATTGAGCATCTTAGCTAGAGTACTCCTTCTTGGTTAGTCTCTTTGGGTGTACAGATTTTAGTATGTTTATCCTATATTATATATCTAATATCCACTTATGAGTGAGTATGTACCCTGTGTGTCTTTCTGCTTCTGGGAAATCTCACTTAGGATGATCTTTTCCAGTTCCCACCACTTGCCTGCAAATTTCATGATTTCCTTGTTTTTTATTTTTATTTTTATTTTTATTTTTGTTGTTCTTGTTTGATTGTTTTCCTTTTTTATTGGTGAGTTATATTCCATTGTGTAGGTGTACCACAATTTCTGTATCCATTCCTCAACTGAGAGGCATCTGGGTTGTTTCCAGCTTCTGGCTATTATGAAGAAAGCTGTTATAATCATGGTTGAGCAAATGTTCTTGTTGTGTACTGGAGCATCTTTTGGATATATGCCTAGGAGTGGTATAGCTGGATCTTGAGGAAGCACTCTCAGGGTCATTTTGATTTTCATTTCCCTGATGACTAAGGATGTTGAGCATTTCTTAGTCCTCTGCCAAGTGTTCCTCTGCCATCTGATATTCCTCTATTGAGAATTCTCTATTTAGCTCTGTACCCCATTTTTAATTGGATTAACTTACTTGATGCTGTTTAACTTCTTGAGTTCTTTATATATTCTGGCTATTGGCCCTCTGTCAGATATAGGGTTAATGAAGATCCTTTGTAGCAGCTTTATTTGTAATAGCCAGAAGGTGGAAACAACCCAGATGCCCCTCAGTTGAGGAATGGATACAGAAATTGTGGTACATCTACACAATGGAATATAAATCACCAATAAAAAAGGAAAACAATCAAACAAACAAACAAAAATTACAAGGAAATCATGAAATTTGCAGGTAAATGGTAGGAACTGGAAAAGATCATCCTAAGTGAGATATCCCAGAAGCAGAAAGACACACAGGGTACATACTCACTCATAAGTGGATATTAGATATATAATATAGGATAAACATACTAAAATCTGTACACCCAAAGAAACTAATCAAGAAGGAGTACTCTGGCTAAGATGCTCAATCCCCATTCAGAAAGGCAAAGAGGATGGACATAAAAAGAGGGAGAAAATGTGGAACAGGACAGGAGCCTACCACAGAGGGCCTCTGAAAGGCTCTACCCTGCAGGGTATTAGAGCAGATGCTGACACTTATAGCCAAACTTTGGACAGAGTGCAGGGAATCTTATGAAAGAAGGAGGAGATAAAAAGACCTGGAGAGGACAGGAGCTCCACAAGGAGAGAAAAGAACCAAAATATCTGTGCCCAGGGGTCTTTTCTGAGACTGATACTCCAACCAAGGACCATTCATGGATGGAGCCTAGAACCCCTGCACAAAGGTAGCCCATGGCAGTTCAGTGTCTAAGTGGGTTCCATAGTAATGGGAATAGGGACTGTCTCTGAATGAACTGATTGGACTGCTATTTGATAACCTTCCCCTGAGCGAGGGGGCAGCCTTACCAGGCCACAGAGGAAGACAATGCAGCCACTTCTTATGAGACCTATTAGACTAGGATCAGAAAGATGGAGAGGAGGACCTCCTCTATCCATGGACTGGGGGAGAGGCATGGGTGGAGGAGGGGAAAGGAGGGTAGGATTGGGAGGAGAGGAGGGAGGGAACTATAGGGACTAGAAATTGAATACACTGTAATTAATAAAAATAAAAAACGAAAAGTATTTACTTTACTAAAATTTGCTAAGATTGTTTAACTAATATTTTCAAGTTCTTTAATACATGAGAAACTGTTCATAATACAGAAAATAAACATTATTTCATGCAATTTGTTTTTAAAATTTATTTTTATTTTATACACATGGATGTTTTGCTTATATGTATGCTTGTGCACCAGATGGATGTGTGGTGTCCATGGAACCAGAGTAGAATGTAGGATCCCCAGGAATCAAGTTAAAATTGTTGGCTGCCGTGTGAGTTCTGGTAATCAGAACCAGGTACCCTGGAAGAACTATTGATTGCTCTTCACCACAGAGCTATAGCTCCTACCCTGACCTATGAAATAAGATTTAAGATTTAAGGGTGGCATTTCACAATTTATAGAGTATAATAAAAAGCTTTCCAGGGAGTTGCCTGCTTTTGTTATGTTTTTGTAAAGGTTCTTGTCATTAATTATATTGAATGATAGAATGTCTTAGACAATGTATTTTCACAGTTTTCACAGCTGCATTCATTGCTGTTTATATGTTCATTGAGAATGATCAAGTGTCATCAGGGAAAAAGCAAAAAGTTTCGATCTTTTGAAGGGAACAAGGACTATTTCTAACAGGAACTCAATGAAGATACCTGATAAAACAGGATCAGATGAATGGGGGGAGGTCCCCCCCTATCAGTAGACTTGGAAAGGGGCACAGTAGTGATGAGGGAGGGAGGGACTGGGAGGGAATGAGGGTTAGGGGCACGGCTAGGATACAGAATTAATAAAATGTAACTGATAAAAAAAAATTGTTTGAACCTTAAAAACAATAAAAACAGACATCATAAAAAATAAAAATAAATAAAAATAAAAAAATAAAAATATATTTATTTTTATTTATTTACTTTATATCCCTATTGCAGTCCCTTCTCTCCTCTTTTTCCCTCCCTCCTACCATCTTCCACCTTCCCCCAACTCCTTCTCAAAAAGAAAGGAGCCCTCTCCCCTTTTAACCAGCCCTGGCATATCAAGCAACATCAGTACTAACCACATCATCTTCCACTGAGGCCCAACAAGTCAGCCCAGCTAGGGGAAAGTGCCCCAAAAGCAGGCAACGGAGTCCATGTCAGAGACAGCTCCTGCTATAATTTCTAGGTGATCCTCATGAGGATCAAGCTGTCCATCAGCTACATATGTGTAGGTACATGCAATCTTAAATGGAAGGAGAACCTTGATGTTGAAGAAAATTCTGGCAATGTCCATTAATGCAACCTCAAATCTCTTTCTGCACTGATATTTAAAGCAAATGCTAAATTCAAAACAAAATAATTGCATGCACAATGTCTCAGTTGATTACCTGTCATTCTCTATTTGGTGTGGGCCTGGATCTTGGCTGGGGTCCTGGAGGTTTGCTTTTAGACCAAGAACGGGGATTCTGTTTTTTCTCAGGGGCAGCTAGAGTGCCTTAGGGGAGACCCAGGTGTACTAAGTTAGGGATTGGAAAAGGTTTTCCAGAGTGTTAAGGTCTAGTGCTTTTAGCGTGAGATTGCCTGTGGCAGTGGAAGGTCAGGTGGTCCAAAGCTTGCGGCAGATATCAAAGTGCTACCACTCTTGGCTGAGCTGCTGTGCTGAGTGCAGCAGAGTATGCTGAGTGTGGCCAAAGCCCACACCTGGTCAGCTTGCAGGCAAGACACAGCCCTGGTGAAGCCCAGGCCCAGCAAGACCCTGGCCCACTGGGCTGGAGGACAGGCCCTGTGGAAGGAGGCTCCATGAAGTGAGAAAGCACATACCTTTATTCCTGTGAAATTATGGACAATAAAAATCCTGGACAGAAGAAGGGATTACCAGGGTGAGTGTTTGATTGCTGGAATCAAGGAGCCAGGCATACTTAATGGTCCTATCACAAGAAGGGTAATACTGGCCTGGGGTATCACCCAGTTCAGAGGAGACTTTTAAAACCCAAGCTGAGTTATATCCAAACAGGGTCCTTGGTTGGAGAATCAGTCTCAGAAAAGACCCCTGTGCCCAGATATATTTCTTCCTTGTGGAGCTCCTGTCCTCTCCAGGTCTTACTATCTCCCCCTTCTTTCATAAGATTCCCTGCACTCTGCCCAAGGTTTGGTTATGAGTCTCAGCATCTGCTTTGATACACTGCTAGGTAGAGTCTTTCAGAGGCCCTTCTTGGTAGGCTCCTGTCCTGTTTCTTGTTTTCTCCTACTTCCAATGTTCATCCCATTTGTCTTTCTAAGTGACGATTGATCATCTCACCCTGGATCCTCTTTCTTGTTTAGCTTCTTTAGGTGTATAGGTTTCAGTATGTTTATCCTATTTTTTAGGTCTAGGATCCACTTATAAGTGAGTATATACTGTGTGTGTCTTTCTGCTTCTGGGATACCTCACTCAGGATGATCTTTTCTAGATCCCACCATTTGCCTGAAAATTTCATGATTTCCTTATCTTTAATTGCTGGGTAGTATTCCATTGTGTAAATGCACCACAATTACTGTATCCATTCCTCATTTGAGGAGCAGCCTTGCTAGTCCACAGAGGAGGACACTGCAGCCAGTCCTGATGAAACTTGATAAGGTAGGGTCAGATGGAAGAGGAGGAGGACCTCCTCTATCAGTGGACTTAGAAAGGCGAAGGAAAGAGTTGAAGGAGGGAGGGTGGAATTGCAAGGAAGGGAGGGAGCGGGCTAGAGCTGGGATACAAAGTAAATAAATTGTAATTAATATAAACAATAAAAATTTAAAGAAAATGCAAGCTGAAAAAAGGAAGTCTATCATTATAGACTGAGAGTAAATAATTAGCTATCTGTAGGTAACTGATCTCGAATTTACCCAGCAGAACTCCACAGTCATCAACATGTCATGTCTGTGAGGAACTTTGCAAAGTTTCTTATCCTCATAATAGATGCCATTTATAGATTAGAGGCACATTCTTGTTTTACAAATTTTATCTATATACTCACTATATCCTCACTTTACATCTTAGACTTCTCCCTCCGATTCTCCCACTCCCACCCTTCCATTCTCTAACCTTTATGCCCCAACCCCTTCTCCTAAGGAAAGAGAAGCCCCAACCAATCTACCCCAGCACTTCAAGTCACATCAAGACTGAGACCATCTTCATCCACTGAGGCCAGGCAGGGCAGCCCAATTATGGGGAACTGATGAAAAAGGAGGCAACAGAGACCATGTCATGGACAGCACCAGCTCAACTTAGTTGAACATACTTGAAGATTGACTTGCCCATCGATATGTGTAGGGGACCAAGTTCCAGTCCACACGTGCTTTTTGGTTGTGCTTCCATCTCTGTAAACCCCAAAGAGCCTAAGTTAGTTTATTCTGTTCATCTTCTTATGTCCTTCATGCCACCTCCAGCTCCTTCTATCCTGCCCCTTCTACTCCACTACAGGGCTCCAGAGCTTAGCTTGTGAATCTCAGCATCTTATTCCATTAGCAGCTGGGTGGTACCTCTCAGTGGAGGGTTTGGCTCTGCTCCTTTGTAAACGTAGCAAAGTGCCATTAATAGTGTCAGGGGTTGGCTTTTTCTGATGGGGTGAGTCTCAGGTAAAGCCAGGCATTAGATGGACACACGCTCAGTTTCTGCTCTATCTTTATCTCCGCACTTCTTAAAGATCCATAAAATGTACATGTTTAAAGGTAGAGACACACAAAATGGGTGTGTTAATTTAAGTAGCTATGAATAATTAGCTCCACACTCATACTTCTCACTGTGTTAAAAAAAAAACAAAATCCACAATCTCAGCAGTAATAGTGGACTACATCAAGCACTACTGAGCATACCTGAAAGCACAGGGGACTGAGAATGCCAGTGTTTCACTATCAACTGCACTCTTCCATTTCCAAGAGTGTTTTAAAGATACTTTATGATGGACATCTATGTATAATATGGCAGATATAAATAAACTCAAATAAAATTTATGAGGCAAATCTACTAGCCAGGAGAATTTATTGCCATGTGACTTCATATTAGCGAAGGTTCCGAGTGTCCTGGCACCCAGAGTAAAACTAGAATTAATGAACGGTATAAGAACACAAACTTGTTCTAGAGGGGGAAAACTGTTTCCTTAGTGTGAAGTTCCCTGAAGGATGTGCTCAAGGTCTTTCCGACAGGGGACATCGACTAATGTATGGAGGTAATGTTTCAAGAATGACTTTATAGCTGATCCAGAAGCCACCTGCATATGGCTGTTCATCGTGTCAATCCTCAATCAAATCCAAGGGCATGACTTTGAAGAACATCACCTGATCTTATTGCATTTTTTATGTCTCATTCAGACTTCCTCCTCCGCTGTTTTTAAGGAAAGAGCCGAATAAAAGATCAGCTCCCTTAGAGTATAACTCAGAGTATTTCCCTGCACACAGAGTCAACTAGCCTGGGCTACAGGGGCTCACAGAGACTAAACTAACAACTGGGGAGCCGGCATGGGACTGGGATAGGCCTTCTGCGTACATGTGACAGATGAGTAGATTGGTCTTGTGAGACTCCTAACAGTGGGGGCAGGGGCTCTGACTCTTTTGGTGGTATTTGAGACCCTTTTCCTTATAAAGGGTAGCATCATCCAGCCTTAATGCAAGGGGAGTGCCTAGTTTACTGTGACTTGATATAACATCTTTGGCTGATATCCATGGGAGTCCTGCTCTTTTCTGAAGATAAACAGAGGAAGAGTCTATTAATGGGGATTTGGAGACACATAAGGGAAGTGGAGGAGGAACTGGGAGGAGAGGAGAAAGGGAAAACTGCAGTCCAAATGTAAAATAACAACAAAACAACTTTTAAAAGAAACATGACAAATTTGACATTACATATTTTTGCATTAAGACTTACAGCTGCATTCTTTATGTGTAGAACATCTTCATTTTAATGTATAATAAATACACAGAGTGCAGTAGCAGTGGTTGCACTTTAGTAGATACTTTTTGTAGAAAGTGAATTACAGAAATAATGGTAAAAATCAGATCATGGTTTAGTTCTTGGTCAATGAAACAGGTGATAGGACTCTTTCCTGTGCTGAGATGAGAGGAGAACCACGCCAGTATCAGCAACTTCTGTGGTTAGTAACAATACTTGAACAATTATTCAGACCTCTCTCTAAACAGCCAAACACACTCCTCAGCCATGATGTGCAAATGCTGGCTCTTACTCCATTTTAGTTCCAGTGGTGATGTAAAGTAACATAGTAGGTAATGCTGATGTTTCTCTCTCATAATGACTTCAAAACACAGCAAGTGCCTGTCATAAGTGCTGAGTATCAGGCAGAGGAAGATTAGCGTATATGGAGAAGTGTTGGACTAAAGGACAATACCGGATTTTAAATTAGAGGGGAGATGCCAGATAACTTATGAAACAGACAAAAAAACAGAGAAAGTAAGAAGAAATGCCTCAGGAGTTCCAAGGAAAGCAAGAGAAATTGAAAATACAGCAATTTGAAATAGTGTAGGGGAGGTAGGAGAGAGGAAAGAGTAAAGGAGATAAAGAAATAGCTGCTACTTCATTAAAGTTACTATGAGCCTGTGTTCATAAACTTATTTTAATATTTCAAATTTCCAAGCCTGTCAGTTAGTAGACATTGTATGGGAAAACTCTAGTGACCTTAACTGGAGGTGGATGATCTGGATCTGAACAGTGCCCCATTCTTGACAGCGAGTGGATGCTGAGAGTCTCCTTTGTATCCTTGCTGAGTCCTTTTAATTTTGTGTATTACACATGTATGCCTCCCTTTTTCTTTGTTTCACTTTGGCCCTCTCTGGTTTGACATGAAAAGTGATACAATTTTGTGAATCAAGCAACATACCGAAGCTAAAATAGGAACCACTTAAAGTTCTAAAATTGGTATTAAGTAAACATTCCATGCAAAAAATATTTTAGTTTTGTCAGTGAGTGGTGAGATGTAAGAAAGAAAGGTAGCTAATCTCAGTGACCAATTTAGAACCTACTCATGATCATTTCTATTTCCTTGGTGTAACATCTCATTTTGTCATTGGCAGAAGGTTACTACAAACAAGGAGTAGAGCTCAGACAATTGAATTGGTAGAGGTCTGTTGCATGTTCAAACGTAAGTACATACAGATAGATAGATAGATAGATAGATAGATAGATAGAGAGAGAGAGAGAGAGAGAGAGATTTTAGTGCCATACAAGATCCAGTGATGACAAATTTTATTGTTGGACATAGAAGATGCTTATGATCAGTCCATGTGATAGTTCAGGTAAGCTTTCTAAGAGGAAAAGAAGCTTTCCGATATTCCGTAGTGAACCTGGTATGCTAGCACCAGCAGGGTTCTGGAACCTGAGGAGAGATGAGTGGTGTTGGCGAAAGTAAAGAAGCTGACTACCTGTTAAAAGCAAGAGGCCCCAAATAGCTTTAGCCATCTTTACTTATATAATCACAATCTTTTTTTTTACCTGACCAGTGACATCATTGGTTATTTTATTTAGGGAAATTATACATTAGCATCACATAAGCCTGTCATCACAAAAAACTTCTAGTAGCTTCCTTTTCCCCTTCCCTACTCCTGCTGGGTCAATCATCCCCAACCATATTTTGCACTACAAAGCACTTGTTGTTGTTGTTGTTTTGTTTTGTTTTGTTGTTTAGCAAGCCAAAAATAAATTTCTAGGCAGGTATGTCCTGTGCACAGGAGCCCAGCATGTAGCAAACACAGTTACATAGTAATCCACGGTGAAACACAGATTAACCATTTGTGTATGTAAGTCTTTTCATCAAATAGCACAAATAAAATGTACTGTGACAAATCACAGTATATTTTAAATTGTAGACAGAGATGTGTGCATTGTACCAAGCAAACTTTCCTGAAATGCACTTATCAAATTCTAATATCGTGTTTCCAAGAACCATGTTGATTAGACATGGTTGATTGACACAGCTCTATTGATTAGACACAGGTTCCCCTTTATTTTTAACTCTCTGTTGATCAGATCAAGCTTCCTCAGAACATTTATGTAAGCAGGACTCATTGTTCTCCACAAGTGCCTCGGGATTACTCAGTGTTCCTATAGCTGTTTATGGAAATGACTACAAGATTACACGTCCCAACAAACCCCGGATTAATGGTCACATCTAGAGGATCCATAGAACCAGAGAGGGGAGAGGAGGGTTTTAGCCCTTGAAAAAAAGTATTGAGAAAAACATAGGATCATGCCCACGGCCTTCAGCCTGCTGATCCTGGTCCTTGCCTGTGATTGACAAAGTGGAACTATATCGCTTTGAGTATAAGCAGTATAAACAGTAGGAAAAACAAGGAGAGCTTTTAGCACATGTGATCTAAGGAATAAGCAAAGAGGCCACCAAAATCCACTACAGGTCCTTGCGAAGCAAGAAGGGGCTTCTAAGAGCCTTGCCACCATAGAGTCCAAGGGGGTATGAATCTGTGGGCTTCACCACAGTAGAATTTCATCAGTAGAGCACTCAACGGTGTTCCTGCAAATGCGGCAAGGCCCCTGCCACTGGTACCAGGCATCTCCGGGGTCTCTCTGATGTGTGGCTACTCACAGAGAATGGCCCGAAGCGATTGTAAAGGCGCTGTGTGTGTTACCCATCATCCGTGATGAAGGAGGTAACAAAATTAAGCCAGGGAAGAACAGACTTACGTTCCCATGAAAATTAGCACTCAAGCATATCCTTCTGACCCCTCCCCCCTAAACTATAAAATTACCTTTCTCTTACTCTCCTCCCTGCACTTTTGAAAAGACAGCAGACTAACACTTTTCCAGTCCTGCTTTGATTTCCTGTATAATATAGATGCATCGTGAGTGATTTACTACATTTTTTCCTACTTTTATTTCTAGCATTCCCTGACAGGTGAAAGAGATGGAGTCTGTCACCACATAATATTTGAGAGGTCAGACTGAGACAGTGCAGAATTCATTTTTTCTGGCAAATATGTAACAAGACAGAATGGATTTTAGTTTGTCCTTAGTAGATAGCTCTATAGTACAACACATTAGACGCTTTCAAAAGAGATGTGGAAAAAGGAATCAGAAAGGTGGAGAAGAAAGCCCTTACTAAAGAATAGCCACTTCACTATGGAATATATAAAGAAAATAAAGCATAAAGATTGTTTTAAAAAATCAGTATACTATAGATAATTATTGCCTTTCTCAATGGACATGAATCTATTGTACATAAATCAAGTAAATCAATGTATTAACACACTTATTCATTAAAAACTACAATTTCGCATCTGTTTCTAGCACTCAATCTTTCTGGACCCCAGGACGTAGGGGCCATCTCAGGCCTCTTTATTTTCATTCTATACAAAAGCTTTCCAGCCACGGAAACAGTCCTGACTGCTCATTTAGTACCTGCATTTCCCAGTGAGTTACTCAGCCACAGGAAGAAGACAGCATCAAATGCTTCATATCAGTTCATTTTATAAAGGAAACCACACACTTCGGCCTAAGGTACCTTGTGGCTACCTTAAAGAATCAAACTGAACTTGTGATGTGGTTTATAGTGATGCAACATTTTTTTTTTTCAGAAAGAAAGGAGTCTAATTTCAGAGACACTAACGGAGGTCAGCAAAAGACTGAGCTGAAGTGATAGGTGTTTTGTTTATTTGGACTAACAGAGTTATCTGCCTTGATTTCACCTAATGGCATCCAGCCTTACTTTCAGTTCCTTGGAAAGTGTATAATCAACAGACGGCATGAAAGCAGATAGAAAGCAGACATTTGTATTGAGCAGCAGATGAGCACCTCAGGCTCTCTTATGGACACACAGGAAGTGAAGAGAGGAAGGATGGCAAGTAGAATAAGTTAAAAATGTGTAGGAGTTCTAGGTTATCTCCATGAATGGTCCTTGGTTGGAATATCAGTCTCAGAAAAGACCCCTGGGACAAGAACTTTTAATTCTGTTGTTCTCCTTGTGGAACTCCTGTCCCCTCCAGGTCTTCCTATCTCCCCCTTCTTTCATAAGATTCCCTGCACTCTGCCCAAAGTTTGGCTATGAGTCTCAGCATCTGCTTTGATACTCTGCTGTGTAAAGTCTTTAAGTGGCCCTCTGTGGTAGGCTCCTGTCCTGTTTCCCATTTTCTCCCTCTTCTGATGTCCATCCCCTTTGCATTTCTGCATGAGGATTGATCATCTTACCCAAGGTCCTCTTCCTTGCTTAGCTTCTTTAAGTGTACAGATTTTAGTATAATTATCCTAAAATATATGTCCAATATCCACTTATAAGTGAATATATCCCATGTGTGTCTTTCTGCTTCTGAGCATTTCTTTCTTTTGAATAAGCACCTAATATGTAGTCTTAAACACATGCATATGTAGTAAATATTGCCTGCAGAATCATGCTATTTTGGTACTGTTCATTTACTTTGAAACTGAGTTTCTTTGTGTTCTGTCTCTGTATCTCACCTTTACATTGTATCGTAAACCATGATTCAAAATAAGCTTTCTTTCTCTTCAGTTTTGATAGTCAAGTATTTTGCCACAGCCCACTAGGTTAGGAATGCTCACTCCAGAGATGTATGAGAACTGGACTCCATCATTTTCTCACTAATGGTATCATGGGGGCTTGACATTCAGGAATGGCAATCTGGATGCACTAACTTTAATCTGTGAGAAATATATTTAATACCAGGTGAGGTGTACTGATTTCCAGTAAATACATCTATATAGATGTATGCATATTCTAGAACCATAATCCATACCTTTAAACTGACATTCCCACTTGTTCTTGCTGATGGAAAACTAACCAGGTATTTATATACAAGCTTTGTATCTTCAGCTTTATTTGAACTCTTTTGTAAATTTTAACATACACTATTTTAATGATCGAAACCAAATCTATTTTCCCAGAAACAAACTGCATAGACATTTTCAGAAACATTCTTATTTCACACTCAATGGCTACACATAAAATTTTATTATTCTTTTTCTAATAAAAACAGGAGAAATATCAGTGCCATTTCTGTTTTACTTTACATAAAGCTATAATAATACTGAGAGTGTTTATAAATCATCTAATTTCAATGTGACTGACGAGATTTTTTTTTCCCTAACAGTGGGGAATTTAAGGATGAGAACACTTTCTAAGATGGCTCGGTCGATCCCTACCTGGATATGGGAGGGTGGGTGGACAAGGCCCACATTGATTACCTTGGCTTAGGGCAATGGAACAGGGTTGGCTTGCAGCTCTTCTGCCTTTGTTCTCAGCATCTGCTGGTTTCCTGGACAAGAAGCCTGGTGTTTTCCTTTTGTTAAGTTGTTTCCCATGAGGTCAGCAAAATCATCCTCTTGTCACACTCTCCGTTGGAACTCCAGGACTGAAACAGAGAAATAGACATTTTTGAACATGAAGGCTGTGTTTTTACAGAAACATCACATTGTTGACTGGCTGGCTGGTTTATTATATGGAAAAAAAAGTTGTGTAAAGGAGAAAGTGATTTGAAAGGATTTATCTATTGGTATGTTCCTAGTACACTTATGTACCTTCTTCACACAGTACTTATAAACTCAGTAAATTCGAACAGAAACTTCTAGATTGTTAGCAATGTTCTTTTCTTTAGCCCTCATTGTTTCTATGGGAAAAAATAAAATAAAAACAAAAGCAAATGCGCAAAGGATTTTCACACTGTGAGTTCTTTGGAAACCTTTACCTACTTATCTAATTATTTGAAGCTTATAACCAGGTATCTTCTGAAAGAGTGAAAGTTTTTGATGTAATTCTGTAACCCTGCCTTTCAAAAGTGTTATTTCTGATGGAGCCATAAAAATCTGGGATGGACATTGGAATTAGGAGAAAACAAGAAACAGGACAGGAATTTACCATAGAAGGCCTCTGAAAGACTTTACCTAGCAGTGTATCAAAGCAGATGCTGAGACTCATAACCAAAGCTTGGGCAGAGTGCAGGGAATCATATGAAAGAAGGGGGAGTTAGTAAGACCTGGAGAGGACAGAAGCCCCATAAGGACCAAATATATCTGGGCACAGGGGTCTTTTCTGAGACTGATTCTCCAACCAAGGACCATGCATGGATATAACCTAGAACCCCTGCTCGGATGTAGCCCATGACAGCTCAGTATCCAAATGGGATTCCTAGTAAGGGGAACAGGGACTGTCTCTGACATGAACTCAGTGGCTGGCTCTTTGACCTCCCCCACCCCTGTGAGAAGAGCAGCCTAGCTAGGCCACAGAGGAGGACATTGCAGCCAGTCCTGATGAGACCTGATAAGCTAGGGTCAGATGGAAGGGGAGGAGGACCTCCCCTATCAGTGGACTTAGAGAGGGGCAGGAAGGAGATGAGGGAGGGTGGGAGGGTGGGATTGGGAGGAAATGACAGAGGGGGCTACAGGTGGGATACAAAGTAAATAAACTGTAATTAATATAAAAAATTCAAATTTAATTTAAAAAAATCACATGAATTTCCTCACCTGGTAAGTGACCTGTTTCAGTTTTCAGATGTAAGAATACAAAACCGAGAATTGCAACATTTTTTCAGAAGTAACTTTGAGTAAATCATTCTTTATCTAATAATTTAAAAAACATTAAATATTTGGCTGCTTGAATAATGTCAGTATTGACATTGTTGCATTTTCTAAGTCACAGGATGGACTTTTTACATGGTCTAAGTCATTGTTACCTTTTGTAGAGAAAATCCCTTTTAGAAGATTCTGTCTCCATTAACCTTATAGCTCATTGTTCCATCATTCATCAGCCAATATTATTATGATATTGAAACATGTGCACATGTATTGTTTTCTCTGCTCTCTTCAAGTGCCTCAAGTTACACTGCAGTCACAGCTCTTTCTTCTCTGTACACGTATCCTCAGTGCTTACCTTATTCTCTGTTCAGATGAATGACAAAACAGGGGTGATAGAAACATAAGCCAGCAACCATAAAAAAAGAAGAATGCCAGTTCTTAGAATGTCAGTTCTAAGGATATTTTTTTCCCATGGAAGGAAATATTTTTTTTTTTAATTAAAAATGTTTTTTAATTATGAAGGAGAGTTACAAGTGAATTCTGAGTAAAGTTTCACCAATATTCTTCCCAATATTAAGAATGGGGAATTCAGATTGTTCTTTATGCAAGAGGAAAGGTGCCGTAAAGAGGAGGCAGGTATAAAATGGGAAAAACCCATGTATCTGAGCCATATTTTTTTCAACTTTAAATTTTTCTGAGGACTTATCTTTTTGGCAAAGGTATCCTGAATATAGAAATTGTAGCATTTTATAACTATCTGTCTTGGCTGATGCTGTCTAACTGTCCATGATAAATTCTACAGAAAGAGCAGTGAACTAGCAAGGCAGAGCTGGCTTCTTTAGACTTACATTGACGATACTCATTCATAATAAATAAATATATGAATAAATAAATAAATAAATGTTTCTTGCTTGGAATAAAAGACATAGTACACAGTATTTTTCACTGGTATTCTGCTACTCATTTTGATGATCACTTTCCCCACTTTGCATGTTAATTTTTCCCTAAAATTGAACATGAAAAAAGTTAACATGTGAAACCCAACATCAGCGTGTTAGAGAAAGAGGCTGAATTATGTTCACACAAAGAATAAGCCCAAAGTTTTTACTTCCTGAAGACCAAAGGGACTCTTCCTGTCTTAGTTCCCTTTTCCAGGATGGAACTTTAAATTTGCATGACAAAATCTGTAACTGGAAGTCTAAGTTGCAAATAAGAGCTGCCTCCCAGGTTAAAGTCCATGAAAACCAAGATCAATCTCCATGGAAAGGAAACTCCATGGAAAGGAGATCTCTTAAAATGTATTCAAGCAGTGTGCTAGTATTACAAAAATTTTGTGCATGGTTTGTAAAATAATCATGGGAAGAAAATACTACAAGCTGAGGTGCTTGTTAAGAGTACTTTCCCCAGTGAGTCAGGGACTACTGTAATTGGAAGGAATAGGAAAGAACATAAAGCTGGATTCCTTCTGTTAGCACAAAGAGAGCAACGGTTTAAGCTTAAAGGTAAGGTGACGCTTTCAGATAAAACAGAGCAAAACAGTACTCCTGTATTGCTCAGACAAGTGAGTGTCTCCCAGTGTTACTGGGACAAGTGCCAATGCAAATTGCTATGCTGAGCCTGGGTATTTCTACCAAGAGTTCCCTTTATAATCATTTTGCCACATCTTGGCCTAAAATGCTAACTATGTAACTTTTCCCTTCCTGTAAGATAGTTGTAAGAATCAGTTATATGATTTAATGGAGGGAAAGGCTTCATTCATCTTAGAGTTGGAGGAGTCTTAGACTAGTCTTGACTCCAAGACACCTGACAGATCTGGTCTGGCCTCTTGTACCTCTAAACAAATGGAGAAGGTAGCAGGGAAAGCCAGGAAAGGTGTTTAATAGCTAAAAAGGAAGATAAAGGGTCCAGCATCTTTAGCCCTGTCTTCAGAGATAGTGACCTGTCTTCTGCCAGTGCTAAAACTATAGCTCTTGTTTTAAACGGAATAAAAGACAATTTATTCTAGAGACTTTTTCTTTAACTGACCATAGCCCAGGAACATAGATTTAGGTTACTTCAAATTCCATGCTTCATGTTCAGTTTCATGAAATTTTACAGAACAAATAAATCATAAATCAAGGCAAGTTTAAAATACATTGGCGGGTACATCAGAGAGGGATTTACAGCAAGATGGGGGAGGCCTTTCAGTAGACCTAAGATGTTATCCGATGATGTTCCTAGCTTTTGTGTTGGTGGAAGCCAATGAATCTGCTAAGTCAATAGATCCCAAAAGTTTGAGATATTAGTCACAGGATGTTTTTCCTGACACAGGGGTGGGCAAGGAATGGCTTTGTACAAAGTTCAAAGTACAAAGTTCTGTGCTTCACTATTTTATGTAATACTATCTTTTTGCTTATTGATTCAGAATTATAATGCATTTGAAATATCTTTTAAACTCATTATTTTTTAATTTTATTTTTTATTGATTTGTATAAACTCTTTATACATTTTGAAATTTCATATTTTTATGTATATCCTAATATCTATTCTGAATTTTATCACTCTCCTTGTGCCTGCTTTACAAACACAGATTATTAATACCTAAAAGGCAAAATTATCAAGATGCTACATCCTTATTAAAACATTCTGCGTTCTATGTCTAGACAACGTTACTATACCCCCAGCTTCACAATCTTCTTTATATGACGCCAACCGGCTCCACAGCAGAGAGCTTCGCTTCCATTTGGTTAGTAAAGAAATTCAGACATGTATAATATTTAATTATGTTTTTGTGCTTTTGTTTATATTTTAGCTGCTCTGCTAGCCACTGTGACAAAGTGTGTAAAATAAGCAATCACACAAGGAGGGACTTCTTCTAACTCGAGGTATGGATGTAATTCCAGGGTGATGGGGAATGGCATAGTGGTATGAACAGCTTTTTTTTTTTTTTTTTTTTTTTTTTTTTTTTTTTTTTTTTTTTTTTTTTTTTTTTTTTTACTCTTTCACATGAATGGAGTTTATTTTTAGCTTCTACATATTAAAATTTACAAACATTTTTCTGAAACCCAGTCACTATATGAAACTTTATTTTTTTTTAATTTTATTTTTCTTATTAATTACATTTTGTTAAATTCTGTATCCCAGCTGTATCCCGCTCCTTCATTCCCTCCCCAGTTCTGCCCTCCCTCCCTCCTCTCCTCCCTGCCCCTTTCCAAGTTCACTGATAAGGGAGGACCTCCTCCCCTTTCATATGACTCCGTTTTGTCAGATATTTTCAGGACTGGCTGCAAAGTCCTCCTCTGTGGCCTAACAGTACTGCTCCTCCCTTGTGGGGTGGGGAGGTCAAAGAGCCAGTCATTGAGTTCCTGTTAGAAATAGTCCTTGTTCCCCTTACTATAGGAGACCAATTGATTACTGAGCTATCACAGGTCACATCCGAGCAGAGGTTCTAGGTTTTATCCACTCATGGTCTTTGGTTGAGTGTCCATCTCAGAAAAGACCCTGTACCCAGATATGTTTGGTCCTTGTGGAGTTCCTATCCTTTAATGGTGTCAGCAGAAGACTGAGACTTCTTCCTCACATCACCATGAATCAGTATCAAAGGCTGGAATGAAAGTGAGATAAGGCTCCATATATCAAGGCCTGAATCGAGTTCCTTCTTCCTTCATCTAGGCCCTAAAGCTTAGATGTTCTTTCCCACCCAAACTGTGATATGAAGTCAACAATTTTCTTTGGACAATGGTTCTGTTTCTGTGATTTTGTTTAGCTACTACACTTTACTCCATCATCTGTCGACTATGTCAGGATAGTTGAAACATGTTCTAAATATACCACAACCTGAATTTGTGCTTCAAAATAATTTCTGGTCTATGCATACATCTTTGTCTTTATAGGAGTTTTTATTTTTTTCAGTTTAGGAAAAGAGATGTTTTCCCCATTGTATAGATAATATAGATTTTCTGAATAATTATCTTCTCAATGTTTTCTAATAAAGAGCAGAAAATGGCCATATCCAAGCCTTCCTTCTCAGCTTCTGATAAGATTAATGTCATGATTAGTACTTTCTGAGTTAGACTGGAGGTGAAAATCACTGTTTAGCAAAGCTCATCTCATTTGCTGACATCTTCATTAACCTCTCCGATAAGGAAACCATTTCACAATACAAATTTCTCAAGCCTGGAGATTTTATCTCCCAGTCACCTAACAATACTCACTCAAAGTATGAGCCAGGCAGGCTCAGTTGTTGTAACTGTACCCTGATGTCCTGTCCTTTTGTCTCTCCTGATTAAAGGTTGACAAAGAGAACAGATTACTTCAAGGCTAGTAAGAAAACATAATTTTCAAAAGAGTGTTTCATATTTTCAGATTGCAAAGAAGGGTTGAGAAAAGAACAGAAGTTTCGTAAACTAAGAGGGAAAGTGGCTGCTGACTGTCTGGGAAGACCCTGTAAGGAGGCTGTGTTTTGAGTCTCATCAAACAGCAAAAATAAAAATTTGTAAAAGTTTTCTTTCTAGGCACTCACCCTTTTCATGTTTTTCCTTGAATTTCTGATCCAGCAATTGAAAACAAGTATTTCTATACTTTACAGTAAGTAAAGAAAGTAGCTTATTAATTGACTGACATTTGAATTTTATGACCTGTAAAATATTTCATCAGCTTGACAGTGATTTCTGAAGGCCTTTTTATAGCCATTCCCCACTAATGTTTACTGCTTATTCTAAATATAATTTATTAAATTAGTTAATAGAAAGTTTTAATAAGCTTTTTAAGAATCTTCAGTAGCTACTTTAAGCTTATACATATATTATTAATGCATGCAGATGCAATATACGGGTACTCCTGGTATAAATAGAATTAAATAATACATAACACAAGGTAGAATAACATAATCAGAAAATCATGAGTCTGCTTTTACTTTTAATACTAGGATAAAGTAAACATTTTTTTTTTCTATCTGGTATGGGGGCGTGTGTGTGTGTGTGCATTCATATGTGTCTACGGCATGTCAACTCCAGAAATTAATATCAGGTATGTTACCTTATTGATCTCCTAGTCTCCTTCTTGTGTTTTTGTTTATTTGGGACAGTGTCTTTCACTGAGCCTTGAACTCACAAACTTTCAATACTTGCTGGCAGCAATTTTCAGATACGCCCTGTCTCTTCCCCTTCTCTGGTTGGGTTACAGACATGTGACACCTCCAGCTGCTTTTATATGTGTGGAGAGACTGCAGACTCAGGTGTCCATGCTTTCATGCCGACAGAGCCATCACTTACCTTATAAATTTTTGTTAATAAGTGATTGTACATCACAATTTCATTGTGAAAAATTTTAATGTTTAATTTTGTTTTGGGAGAGGCATTGGTATAATCTCAGCATGGTAATGCTTTTTAGCTTTGGTCAAGGGGTCTGTCAGCTACTCTGTGACATAAGCAGAGACAATGGTTCTGTTAAAATATTGGGGGGAACAAGACAGTCTATCATCTCAGTTGAATTTTCAGTTACCCAAACTTTAGCACGCACTACAGTCACCTAGATTTTGCAAAAAAGGCAATTCTTAGACCCTGCACCCATAGCACCTGATCCAATAAGTGCCCTATGTGGACCAAGGCCTTTGTGTGTATGCCCAGAATAGGTTCTGTCTGAATACATACTGGTTTTATATTTCTCAGGTTCATTCTACTATCCTTGACAGATGTGGCCAATAATTAAAAGTCAGCTCTGTGCTTCTGGAGAAATATAATATCCATATACCTATGAATATACAGAACCCAGCTTTATTTGTCTTTTTGATATCTGATAGTAGTTATCTCTATAATAGACTTCCTGATTAGCTGATTTGAAGCAAATGTCCTCGTTCTAATTTTTGCTACAAACAAACAAACATAAAACAACAGGATTTTAGAATACTTTTCTAGTACAAGCAAGGGACACTCTGGATGAGTTCCCTATCAAAATAAAATCTGATACTATGAGTATTGAAACCCTTGTAGACTAGAGGAACGTATCTATTACTGTGTAAAGCATAAAAAATACAAAGTAAAGCAGCAAATAGAAAACTGAAGGAAGCTTAATAATGGAGGAAGAATTTTATAAGCACCAGAAAAAGAAATAAAACTTGGTCCTCAATAAATAAAATACCTAGAGGCTGAGATTTGTACCCATGGTACCATGAGATTAATAAAGCAAATAGAATAAACATGGAATAAACTCGTTGGTTTCCTGAAATCTTTGAATCTATAATGACTTAAACTACTATTTGCAGGCAAGTGGATGGAACTAGAAAAGATCATCCCAAGTGAGGAAACCCACAGGGCAGAGAGACATGCAAGCCTTATACTCACACATTAGTGAATATTAGTCATATTATATAGGATAAAGATAATAAAAAATCAACAAGGAGCACACTAAGGAAAATGCTTAATTCTCATTCAGAAGGGAAAACAGTATAGATACCAGAAGCAGTGGAAAAGAGGGAATAGAATGGGAACCTACCACAGATGTCCTCTGAAAGACTTGACCCAGCATAGGATAAAAGCAGATGCAGAGACTTACAGCCAAACTTTGGACAGTGCATAGGGAGATATATAAGGACCCAGAGTGAACAGGAGCCACACAAGGAGAAAAACAAAGAAACAAACAAACAAACAAACAAACAAACAAACATTCAGGGCCCAGAGGGGACTGCCAAGACTGATGCATCAACCAAAGACCATGCAAATAGAGGACCTAGACCCCCTGCTCAGATGTAGCCCATAGACAGCACAGTCTCCAAGTGGGTCTCCTAATAAGGGGAGAAGAGACAGACTGTAATATGAGCTCAGGTGTCTGCTCCTTGATCATTTCTCCCTGGTGAGGTGACCTAGCCAGACCACAGAGGAAGAGGATCTAGGCAGTCCTGATGGGACATGGTAGGTTAGGGTGAGACAGTAGGGGAGGACTTCAACTATTAGTGGACTACGGGAGAGGTATAGAGGAGGAAGAGGGAAGGAGAGTGGAACTGGGAGGAGATGAGGAAGGGAGCTATAAAGTGAATAAGTTAAAAATAATAATATCAATAATGGGAAAATATCCTAATATTGTATCTCATGCAGTAATTACATGATTGTACATTTTATGGAAAATAATAGTTTAAAAATTAATATTTATAAAGAAAAACTTTCAGTATCATCTGTATAAGGGCAAGTAGCAAGTTCTTATTATTAGACCAACTTTTTTTCTATCATTTGTCCATAGTATGTTAATCATTTATCAGGTATTATGTATCTATCTATCTATCTATCTATCTATCTATCTATCTATCAATTTTTTCTATTAAATGATTTATACTTTCCATAATTCTTTCTTATTTTTACTTCTTTTTAGTTATTATATTATGTATACACTTTAATTATATTATGTCTATCTGGCATAATCAAAAAAATTGTGGTTCATGATAGCAATAAAGATTGACTATTTCAAGTCTTGATTGGACAAAAAATTGGCTAATAGTTTTTTCATAAATAACTTTCTAAATATAAGATTTTTATTTAATTATCTTCCAAGACATCTTCAGAGATTTATTAGGACAATTATTGAAAGTAATTTTTAGGTTTTTATTCCTAAACTGGATGAAATGCTAATTGAAAAACTAACAGTAGGACACGCTCCTATTAACAGTGAGAACTAGTGAAGTAATTGCCTCCTAGCATGCAGACCTGAGTTCAAATGCCCAGAAACTACATAACAAGCCTATATGGTGATCTGTGCTTATATTGCCAGAAGAGGGAGGAGGGCGCAGTGGGAAAAGAGAGGTTCTTAGGAGATCACTAGCCAGAAAGCCTGCCTATTGGGGAATCTTCAAGCCAGTGAGAGACCCCTTTTCAGAAAAGAAGGTTAACAGCTCCAGAAAAGCCTCTGTTGCATCTGCACAAGCAATGTACAGTTGAACACCCATACACATACACTCACACACACACACACACACAAAATACAAACATACATACACATAAACACATGTACACATTCACCACACACACATACATATGTGCACATACACACACCACAAACACACACTTGCATATGCCACACACCATACACATACTTGCACAGGCACACACATGTACACACATACACATGTACACACCTGCACAAACACACACATATGCTTACACACAAATACACACATGTCCACATGTAAGTACAATACACACACAGACTCACATATGCACACATGCAAACAATATACATAGACACACATCATACACGCACACACCACACCACTCTCTCTCACATACACACATACATACACATTTACACTACACACACACACACACACACACACACACACACACACACACTGCCACCACCACCGCCACTACCACCACCACCAACAAAAACCCCACAATTTAGAAAAGAATGCTAAGCACTCTCCGGGAACTCTAAAGAAGAAATGGATTTTCATACAGTATACATACGAACACCTTGAATTTTATAAAAAAAAAAAGAAATTCAAATCAGAAGAATCAAAGATGTAAACGTAGGATATCCGCAAGGAAGCAGGAAAAATATATTTTGAGAAGCAGTGTTCACTGGAAATATGAGTTAGAAATGCTACAACAGCTATATTAGTAAATTCTTATATGCTCTTTGTAATTTTTATTTTCACAACAAACAGATACCATATTGCAATTGGGACAAATTGTACAGGTATATAAAAGAACTAATAATGAGACTTTCCCTTTTCACAAATTGTTTTAAAATTTCTGAAACATTAATAGTTGAAAATTGTTGTGACAAAAAAGTCAAAATTTTCTGATATTCATTTGGGTTTTCTAGATTAAGAGTTGAAAAGGGTAATGATGACCCTCTGTTCCTCATTCTCACACTAATAATGGTCCCAACACTGACAGGTGCCAATGTTTGATGACCTCACTTTCATCTATCTGGCATGTAGGACAAGTGTCAGATTCATGTGAAAACTTGACGAAATGTTGGACATCAAATTCAACACTTCAATAAAATGAAAGACATAGAGTGACATGCATATGAAATCACTAAAAGCATAATTTATTATATAAAGAAAAGTAACAAATAAGTCTCCTTTATAATTTAAAACTTTTACAATGAAAATCAAATCTCCACTTTTTGTTCCAGATAGAACTGTGTCTTATATCCTCACACCCGCACACAGGAACTTCCAGTTTTAAAATCAATGCAGCCTAGTTTATAAATGCTTGCCAGCAGTACTGGAAGAAAAAAGAAAAAGAAATGAGAAGAAAACAAAAGTAATAATGGAGGTAGATATTAAGTAACAAAAATTTTATTTTATTTTATCTTTTTTTAGTTACTTTTTATTTTTTATATTAATCACAGGTTATTTACTTTGTATCCCAGCCATAGCCTCCTCCATCATTCCCTCCCAATCCCACCCTCCTTCCCTTGTCTTCTCCCTGTCCCTTTCCAAGTCTACTAATAGGGGAGGACCTCCTCCCCCTCTATCTGACCCTAGCTTATCAAGTCTCCTCAGGACTGGCTGCAATGACCTCTTCTGTGGCCTAACCAGGCTGCTCTTCCCTTCTGGGAGGGGAGTGGAAGAACTCACTATTGAGTTCATGTCAGAAATAGTCCCTGTTCCCCTTATTAGAGAGCCCATTTGGACACTGATCTACCATGGACTATATCCAAGCAGGGGTTGTAGGTTTTATCCATACATGGTCTTTGGTTGGAGAAACAGTCTCGTGAAAGACCCTTGTGCCCTGGTATATTTGGTTCTTGTGGCGTTCCTGTACTCTCCGGGTATAACTAACACCACCTTCTTTCCTATGATTCCCTGCACTCTGCCAATGGTTTGGTTATGAGTCTTAGTATCTGCTTTGATACACTGCTAGGTAGAGTCTTTCAGAGGCTGTCTGTGGTAGGCTCAAAGACACTGTCATCAAAGCAAAACGACAGCCTACAGACTGGGAAAGGATCTTCACCAACCCTTTATCTGACAGAGGGCTAATATCCAGTATATATAAAAAACTCAAGAAGTTAAACAGCAACAAATCAAGTAATCCAATTAAAAAATGGAGTACAGAGCTAAACAAAGAATTCTCTTTTTTTTATTTAAAGTATTTTTATTTACATAATGCAGTTACAAAATAATTTCCCAAAATTATATAATGTACTAGGTCTCTGCTTGATAATATTTTTTTTGTTCTTTTTTTTTTAATTTTTATTTTTATCAGTTACATTTTATTAATTCTGTATCCCAGCCATGCCCCGAACCCTCATTCCCTCCCAGTCCCTCCC
>REGO01000846.1:67877-80938 GCA_010120015.1 Rhombomys opimus
CTTTCTGGGAAGTCCTGGATTCTCTTCACTCTGCTCTCCAAGCTTGGGAGGCCCAGCACCTGCTGTATCTAGGTTGTATGACGTTTCTGCCTGGTTTTGGTGAATATATGGCGTATTCTCTGTCACTGTGGGATTGGGCGGGCCGTACTGTCACTGATGGCGATCCTGCGGAGCTAGTATGGCGTCCAGCAGACTCGGGCCCTGGGGGGATGGTGTAGCCACCGCGAGGATCTGGGACTCCGGGACACTGCTGATCTTTGCCTGCCACTAAAGGGCTTGGAGCTCTGCCCCAGCAGCTGTATACCTCAGGCAGTTAGGTCTGCTCTGAGAAAGACCAGTCAGCTGTGCCGCTGTGCCGAGGTGGAGGGAGGTCTGGGGGAGGGGAGTGCCGCGAGATCAAAGGGTCGTTTCTCTCCTTCCCCAAACAAGTCCCCGGGTGACCGGAGACCAAAGTTTTCACCTCCTGTGATGTTCCCTGTCGGTCTAGAAATCTCCACCGTTGTCTTCCTGGGTTAGAGGTCCTTCCATTCACCAACTCAGAAGTTCAGGTATTCCACCGCTCAGAAACGGTGTGTGCTCCCAAAGAATTCTCAATAGAGGAATATGGAATGGCAGAGAAACACTTAAAGAAATGCTCACCGTCCTTAGCCATTAGGGAAATGCAAATCAAAAAGAGCCTGAGATTTCACCTTACACCCATCAGAATGGCTAAGATCAAAAACTCAAGTGACAACACATGTTGGAGAGGATGCGGAGAAAGGGGAACCCTCCTCCATTGCTGGTGGGAATGCAAACTTGTACAACCACTTTGGAAATCAAACTGGAACTTACTCAGACAAATAGGAATAGTGATTCCTCAAGATCCAGCTATAGTACTCCTAGGCATATATCCAAAAGATGCTCAAATACGGAAAAAGGACATTTGCTTCATAATAGTCAGAACCTGCAAACAACCCAGATGCCCCTCAGTTGAGGAATGGATACAGAAATTGTGGCACTTTTACGCATTGGAATACTACTCAGCCATCAAAAACGAGGAAATCATGAAATTGCAGGCAAATGGTGGGACATAGAAACGATCATCCTTAGTGAGGTATCCCAAAAGCAGAAAGACACACAGGGTATACACTCACTTATATAGACCCATAAGATAGGATAAATATACTGAAATCTATACACCTAAAGAAGATAAACAAGAAGAGGACTCAAGGTAAGATGACCAATCCTCACTTAGAAAGAAAATGATATGGACATTGGATGTAGGAGAAAACAACTAAAAGGACAGGAGCCTACCACAGAGGGCCTCTGAAAGACTCTACCTAGCAGTGTATCCTAGCAGATACTCGGACTCATAACCAAACCATCAGCAGAGTGCAGGGAATTTTAAATGATAATGTAGATATTCACTTGATATTTAAAGGGTAGTGGGTGAAGTAAGAAAAGAGGTAGAAGTAAATTTCCTTGAAAAAAATAATAAAGTAGGTTATGCTTTTAGAACATTTGGAAACATGGCTGCTGTAAACAAATCTCTACAGTGTTGTTTTATTTTTTAATTTTAATTTTTTATAGTTACTACAGTTTATTAGCTTTGTATCCCAGCTATAGCACCCTCCTTCATTCCCTTTAAGGCCCACCCTCCCTCTTCTTCTCCTATGCCCATCCCCCAGTCCAATGATAGGGGAGGTCTTCCTCTCCTTCCTTCTGATCCTAGTCTATCAAGTCACAACAGAACTGGCTGCAATGTTTTCCTCTGTGGCCTGGTAAGGCTGCTCCCCCCAGGAAGAGGTGATCAAAGAGCCAGCCACTGAGTTCATGAAGCCAAACTTTGGGCAGAGTGCAAAGAATCTTATGAAAGAAGGGGGAGATAGAAAGATCTGGACAGTACAGGAGAGCAAGGAGAGCAACAGAACCAAGAAATCTGGGCCGAGGAGTCTTTTCTGAGACTGATACTCCAACCAAGGACCAAGCATGGAGATAACCTTGAACCCCCGCATAGATGTAGCCCATGGAAGCTCAGTGTTGTTTACAGTACAATTTTTAGCTATGCTTAACTTTATTTCATACAGTTAACAGTAAAATGAAATTTCATTTTCTCTAGTTTGTTGTTGTCTTTGTTATTGGCTTGTTAATGATACCTGATGTATGTCCCAGCCTAATAGGTAGATGCGTTTATCTGGAAACTTCTTTTGTTTGTTTGTTTACTGTTAGTTCTTTATAATGCACTAAACTTAACATATTGAGAAGGCAATCTGAGTTGTCTAGATAGATACATGGGTAAAAATTCTAGGAATATTTGTGAGGTATTTCTGAAGAAATTGGCATTTTGCTAATGGTTTGAGTAGCAAATACCTGGTGTTGAGATGGGTGGGGACTTTATAAGTTAGCTTATGCTATTAGACAATACAGAGAAGAGAAAGCATTTTAAAGATGGTCACAGTGCTATACGTTACAGCACACATCATCTAGCTGCCCTTCTCTCCCAGAAACCAAAATGGACACTGCAGAGTTAAGATCCCCTTTGCTCCAGGTTGAAGCTGCTAGGGAGCACAGTCACCACCATAAGCAAGCTAAAACTTATCTTTAATTACTCTTCTTTGCCACTGCCTTCCTGTCAGCGACTCTCAGCATGTGTCTAGGTCCCATGATATGGAAATGCTCTTTCCCAATAAAACCACAAGAGCAAGAAGTTTTTTTTGTTTTGTTTTGTTTTGTTTTACTGAAACTGAGAGAATTCCCTCTTCTTGCAGGAGCCATCATGCTATCTGTGGTATCTATGGTACAATGCTTTAACTCTGTAATAATCTGTGAAGTGAAGACCATCATCACACTATCTATGAGAATAACTCCTAATGAAGCTCTAAGTAGGAACTGAAGGATCCTTTTCTCTCCCTTCTTTCACCCAACATGCTACTTAGGAGATGCTGCTGCTGTGCTAATAAAAGTCTTCTGAAGGGGAATGGATCCCAGGTTTCATTCTACAGGTCACTAACATCTTTATTTCATAAATAATATATAATATATATGTTGCTTGTGACTATATACATGTATATTTCAGCATACAAAATTTTATTTTATGAATCTGTGTACTTACTTGTAAATAATGGTGTTCACAGAATTCTTAGAATCATACCTATCTTTGAATTATTGGAGAAAAAGCTTTTATATTTAAGTCAAGAAATGGCCATTTATGATTAGTTATGATACGTATATGACACCACTTTCCTTTCCAGGGATGTACTCAGAGAGGAATCATAATCATCTGTTATTTAGCAAGCATTATGTTTAGAGAGAGGGAAGACAAAAATGTATCAAGAAAGTGGTTACATGTTTTAACTATATTAATGACAAAAACCACCTATTTAAACACCAAGTTTATTCTTCACATTTGTTACCAGAACATCACATGGTGATGTATATCATATTATGATCTCTCTCTCTCTCTCTCTCTCTCTCTATATATATATATATATATATATATATATATATATATATATATGTGTGTGTGTGTGTGTGTGTGTGTGTGTGTGTATGTGTGGGTAACATCACACACACACACACACACACACACACACACATGCATAATCCAAGTCACCTGACTACTAGGCTAAGACATTTGGGTTAGTCATCCGCCAAAATAACACTGGAGAGCTAAAATAAGGGAATAGAAAAACTTTGGGAAATATGATGTTGTGTGCTTTGCAGCTTAAAATAAAATAAAATGACTGTTCTACATGCGTTGGTGTCCAGATTTCATATGGTAGTATCCATAGTAAGAGTACATGATAGTATGCAGAACTTCAGGAAGAGAGACTGGGGAGACATGGAGATGAAGGAGATCAGTGATTGTCAATCAACTATAAGGCAGATCAATGTAAGGAATGATACATTGTAAAAAATTTAAATAAATATTAATATAAAATATAAATGCCGAAACAAAAGTAAAAATGGTAATTATTACTAACCATAAATAAACAAATAGAAGGACATGCACACACACACATACACGCACACACAGAAGGTCCATTCTCAATATCATTTTACCAGTAAATATGAAAAGTAAAAGCAATATGCTTATCAAGTCTATACTGACCAAAAAACATGAACACATTATCTACATTGATATAATTAAGCTCGCTATTAGCATGTAAAATGCTACTTTACAATATTATAAAATTTGAGAAAAATAGACTAGGGGAGGGGCAAAGGGAGGAAGATGGAGGGTGAGTGAGACTGGGAGGAGATAGAAGGAGCTACAGCAGGGATACAAAGTGAATGCATTGTGATAAATAAATTAAAAAAAATGATTTACTAAGACTGTAATATTGTTAAGGAAAAGGCACAGAATATGTATTCTGAATGAGTTCCTATGTGCACATATGAAAAATCCACTATGCTCTATGCATGTGAACATATACACAGAATTATAATATGCATAATTGAATTAAGAGTGTATATTAAATCATATACTGAGAAAAATAAAGAAATAAAATAACTCATTTTAAAACAGAAAAAAATTGAGAAAATTAGTCATACATTAAACTATTCATTGAATGACCCAATTAAATGGTCTTTATTGTTGAAGTTATAATTGAATCATTTCCCCCTTTCTTTCCTTTCTACACACCATCTCATTCACATCTACAAGTTTTCTTTCACTCTCTGTGCAATAGAGTGAGACCAAAGACTTTAAGTACCCTTTCAGTAACCACTCTATGAAAACACTGGTGATTTTTTTCTCTCTTTTTCTTTCTTTTTAGAAACACAGCAATGAAGAATCAAGAGTCCACTCACAGCAGCTTCTTATCAGCATATGTGGATTTGGGCATTTTAGACGGGACCTAATATTTTCAGAGATTATAGCAGCAACCAAACTAACATTTTTACAGCTAGAGATCTGACATAAAGTAATCAGATATTTAATACAGGTGAAAAAGCAGAAATGAGTATCCGACTTTAATGACACCACTCCCCGCTCCCCTCCCCGCAAGTCTCCTTCATCTTGTTTCTCTTTCTCTCCATACCCACCAAATACTTGAAAACCCCTCTGTTGCTCTTTTTCCATCTGAGTTCCAGGATGCTTGTCACCACTGACCAGCATCAACACAACCTGTATCACCTGTGTTTCACTTCCTGTGCCCTGTTACACGATGATTCTAAAGAGGGAGATTAGGAGAAAGCATGTGACTGAACTGGCTTACACTTAAAATATGTCATTGCCCATCGACTTACTGTAATCTAACTGTAGTGGAGCATGTTTCATACTTATTGAGTCGTTAGTAAGTTTCAGGGACTGTTCTGGGACAGGAGGAACGAGTCATGAATTACCTTTGCTGTGTTTAGCCTGGAACTAGCCATAATCATTGTGTTCAAAGGATGCTCATTAGATCGAGGAAAATGATAATTTTGGAGAAGCACCTGCATTTCATGGAAAGCAGTCTACTGTACAGTAGATTGAATATGGCTTTTGAATGAATATGGAAACTGCCCAAAACTGGTAGAAACAAAAGTTTTCTAAACACACACTGATCAAAAACTAATTCACAATCAAACATATACTAATCCAAGGAATTCCTGGCACTTTCGTCAGACAACTTTGGTGCAGCCTTGGCTATGAATGTGCAACATGCATACTTGGCATTGCACATGCCACAACACCATATGCTGCTTGAAACGTTGAGAGCTGCAACAACTGCATGCATGATTCCAAATGTATTGCAAAGTCAACGATACATAGGAATATATGTGAGTATAATGGGCTGATTTATGAATGAAAAAAAACAAGTGACTATTTTTTTTAAGCAAGATATGGATGAGACAAAGCTCAGCATCTAAGAGTCAAATTAGCATATTTTTGGACTGAATCCAGTTAAAATATTTGATTTTAGAAACCAGTGCTTGAGTTGCTTTCTTATGAAATTTTGTTGAATTATTTTTGGCTTGGGATTGAGAGAGAATTTCCAACAATTTCTGAAATGGTCCATTTTGTACTTAAGTATTTATGTGGAGTGTTCTCAACACTAGTGATTATAAAAGCAAAATATTGATTCACTCCGCAAAACACTGAAGGTGCTCTAAGCCCTAGTGTATCCATATTTCATTACAATTTCACTCCTTACAAAAAATAAATAATCAGACTTATCATTAGTATGTGAGTTTATTTTCCTTGTGCTAAACACTAAGGATATGTACAGCTATGTTCTTTTAAAACAAAATTTTTTTAATATCAAATTCCTGATTACTATAAAAATTTATTTTATTTTGGGATTATAATTACATCTTTTTCTTTTTTTTCTCCCTGAAGATCCTTCAATATACCCTTCCTTGTTCTCTATCAAATTCAAAATCTCTTGTTTCACTAATTGTTGCTACATACATATCTGTACATTCATATATACGTACATAAATTCATATTTTCAAACACACATAAGTTCTTAAATCATAAATATAATCAGCTCATTTTCTTTGCATTATTTGAATATGTTTTCAGGGTGTTTGGTGTTTTTCCCTGCTGAGGACTACTTCCCTCTCGCTTAGCTTTCTTACTTGTCGATGATTATTTTGTAGCGATGAGGCTTTCTGAGTTTCCCCAGCCTAAGTTAGTAAAGTCTTGTTCTTGTTCAGCTCATATTTAAGCAGACATGATAGTGAGACTTTGTGGGTGTAGCTTCTGACATTTCAAGGAGACACAGAATCAAAAGAAACTCATTAATTTCTCTGGATTTTACTATTTTTTTCTTACTCCTCTTCTGCAATGATTCCTGAGTTTCTTTTTTAATTAAATTTTTATTTTTTAATATTAATTACAGTTTATTTACTTTGAATCCCAGCTGTAGCTCCCTCCCTAATTCCCTTCCAATCCCATCCTCCCTCTCTCATCTCCTCCCATGCCCCTCTCCAAGTCCACTTATAGGGGAGGTCCTCCTCCCCTTCCATCTGACCCCAGTTTATCAGGTCTCATCAGAACTCACTGCATTGTCTTCCTCTGTGGCCTGGCAAGTCGGCTCCCCCATCAGGGGGAGGCTGTCAAAGAGCTAGCCACTGAGTTCATGTCAGAGACAGTCCCTGTTCCCCTTTCTAGGGTACCCACTTAGAGACTGAGCTGCCATGGGCTACATCTGAGCAGGGGTTCTAGGTTAGTTATATCCATGAATGGTCCTTGGTCAGAGTATCAGTATTAGAAAGGATCCCTGTGTCCAGATATTTTCGTTCTGTTGCTGTCTTTGTGAAACTCCTCTCCTCTCCAGGTCTTAATATATCCACTTTCTTTCCTAAGATTTCCTGCCTTCTGATCAAAGTTTGGTTATGAGTCTCAGCATCTGCTTTGATATACTGCTGGGTAGAGTCTTTCAGAGGCCCACTGTGGGCTCCTGTCCTGTTCCCATTTTTCCCCTCTTTAGATGTCCATCCTGTTTGTCTTTCTGAGTGAGGATTGACTTTCTTACCCAGGGTCCTCCTTCTTGCTTAGCTTCTTTAGGTGTACAGATTTTTACAGGTTTATCTTATATGTCTAGTATCCACTTATAAGTGAGTATATCCCTTGTGTCTTTTTGTTTCTGGGATATCTCACTCAGGATGATCTTTTCTAATTCCAACCATTTGCCTGCAAATTTCATGATTTCCTTGGTTTTAATTGCTGGGTAGTATTCCATTGTGTAAATGTGCCACAATTTCTGTTTCCATTCCTCCGTTGAGGGACATCTATGTTGTTTTCAGGTTCTGGCTATTATGAATAAAGGTGCTACGAACATGGTTGAACAAATGTCCTTGTGTACTTAAGCATCTTTTGGATATATGCCTAGGAGTGGTATAGCTGGATCTTGATGTAGCACTATTCCTAATTGTCTGAGAAAGCGCCAGATTGATTTCCACTGTGGTTGTAGAAGTTTACATTCCCACCAGCAATGCAGGAGGGTTCCCCTTTCTCCACAACCTCTCCAGCACATATTGTCACTTGAGTTTTTGATCTTAGCCATTCTGTTGGGCATAAAGTGAAATCTCCAGGTTGTTTTGATTTGCATCTCCCTGATGACAAAGGACATTGACCATTTCTTTAATTGTTTCTCTGCCATTCTATATTCCTCTACTGATAATACTGTTTAGCTCTGTACCCCATTTTTTAATTGGATTACTTCATTTGTTGCTCTTTAACTTCTTTAGTTCTTTATATATTCTGGATATTAGCCCTCTGTCAGATATAGGTTTGGTGATGATCCTTTCCCAGTCTGTAGGCTGTCATTCTGTTCTGATGGCAGATTCCCGAGCTTTAGGTAAAGAAGTGACTGTAGATATATTCTCTGGGACTTATATATGTCTATTATGTCTATGTATATTAGATATATATGTATACTATATAGTTTATATATTATATAATATATACATTTATTAGACACCTACTTATGTGTATTATATGTATTTTTAGAGGAAGAATTAGTAATATGATTTCACATTACTCACACCTGAATATTTGGAGTTAGAAGCTTCTTAATAGTAAGTTTCTGAGTCATGTTTGTCTTCTGTAACTGAAGGTAATCTCTTAATTATAACCCACTTAAAATCTAAAGGAAAATTATATACTTCCAACATACAATGCCAGAGAACATACATTATAGTTCACAAAAGGAGGAATAAGTCACAGTGAAGAAATACTGAACCAACCACAGACCAAAACTCAGCAGGACAATCTCCAAATCATGTATATACATGTCCTATATTGCAGAGCTTAGACAGCCCCTTTCCCCTGCTTACAGAAACATACTCATTCCTCAGGCTGGTTCCACTCCCTGCAGGCATCTCTGATATTCAGAGGCTCTGGTATCTCAAGTACTGTGGGGTTTTTAACACAATCCAGGTTTCCCTTGGTTGTTTCACTCTATAGCCTGTTTGTACTTTCATTCAGAGCCTCCTCTGTCACAGGCATGGTCTATGGTCTCAGCCACACTCCTAAATGGCAAAGGAAGGTTACATAACACTTTTATTGGTGTGTCCATTATAACCTTAAAGTCAGCACCAAATACTTGAGTCTGAGGATTTCTGCAGCCTGTTTTGGATGGAACCTGATTTGTTTCTTGAATTGTATTTACATAAATTTTTATTTGTTCCTTTTGATCAGGCTTGGCCGCAGAACATTACTATTCTTTTCTTTGTTTCACAAAAAGCAGGATAATCACAATGAGGTCTTTCCTTGAGACCACCACTCCATTTATTTTGCACCAGGCTCTTTCTCTCAATTTATCATCAGTGAACATAAGACTTGGCTCCAACATTAAATTTCCTGGTGTTCTATGTATCCTCAAACTACACATTTATATATATATAATATATATGTATATTTAACCTGCTTGTGTCTTGTCGTTGCAGATGTATATGAAAGTCATCACTATTCAGTAAGCAACAAAGTGAATATAAGGCTGTCTTGAAATATTCTCTGCTAACAAATTTAGTCCCAAACTCTTCTCTTTAGTCTCAGACAGATTGTTGTTATTGTCTCTGGCAATAGAACAGTAGCTTTGCTAGAAGCTGGTACCCCGACATAGGCTACGGCTGATAAGTCTGACCATGCTGTACTTTGGAGGACTGTGGCAGACTTTTGGACTTTGACTAGAAAGCAAGTTGAACCCTTAAGTGTGGCTCAATATTGTACCTGAATCGGATGTGGATTCTGGAGGCCCAGCTCAAGAGGAAGTTTCAGAGGAAATAGTATCTGTGGAATTTTGGCAAGTAGAATTCATTAATCTGTTTGAGGTATTCTCCACAAATTACTCATTTCTGCAGCTTACAGGGCCATCTTGACTAACAAAAAACTCCACTAATTATTTTAAAGGTATAGAATACACAGATTATAAAGTAAATATTTAAGATTTATGAGGTTTTTTCTTTTAAGATTTTTTAAATTTTATTTTATTTTTATATTTATTTATTACTATTTCTTCACTTTTTATTCCTGCTGTAGCCCCCTTCTTCGCCTTCTCCCAGTCCCATCCATCCTCCCTCTTCTCCTGCTATGCCCTTTCCCTAGTAGCCTGATAGGGGATGCCCTCCCCCTCTACTATCTGACCCTAGTCTATCGGGTCTCATCAAGGCTGGTTGCTTCATCTTCCTCTGTGGCCTGGCAAGACTGCACCCCGCCCCCTAGGAGTGGTGATTAAAGAGCCAGCCACTGAATTCATGTCAGAGTCATCCCTTGTACCCCTTACTAGGGTATCCACTTGGAAAGTGAGCAGCCAATGGGCTTCCTATGAGCATGTTCCTTAGTTGGAGTATCAGTCCCTGCAGGCTCCCTAGACCCAGGTATTTTGGCTCAGTTGTTCTCCTTGTGGGGATCCTGACTCCTCTCCCTCTTCTTCCATAACGATTCCAGCACTCTGGCCACAGTTTGGCTATGAGTCTCAGTATCTTCTTCGATTCCCTGGTGGGTAGAGTCTTTCAGAGGTCTTCTGTGGAAGGCTCCTGTACTGTTCCTTGTCTTCTCCTACTTCTGATTTCTATTTCTATCAGAAGTCTATCCTGTTTTCCTTTCTGAATGAGGATTAAACATCTTCCCTAGGGTCCTCCTTGTTGTTTAGATTCTTTAGGACTATAGATTTTAGTATGTTTATCCTATATTAAATGGCTAATATCCACTTACAAGTGAGTATATTTCACATTTGTCTCTGTGCTTCTGGGCTAGCTCACTCAGGATAATCTTTTCTAGTTCCCACCATTTGCCTTCAAATTTCATGTTTTCCTTGTTTTTAATTGATGAGTAGAATTCCATTTTGTAAATGTACAACGCCTTCTTTATCCATTCCTCAACCGAGGGGCATACAGGTTGTTTCCAGATTCTGGCTTTTACAAATAAAGCTACTATGAACATAACTGGCAAACGTCCTTATTGAATGGTGGGGCATCTTTTAGGTATATGCCTAGGAGTGGTATAGTTGAATCTTGAGGTGGCACTATTCCTAATTCTCAGAGAAAACGCCAGACTGATTTCCAAAGTGGTTGTACAAGATTGCACTCCCATCAGCAATGGAAGAAGGTTCCCCTTTCTCCACATCCTCTCCAGCATGTGTTGTCACTTGAAATTTTACCTTAGCCATTCTGATGGATGTGAGGTGAAGTCACAGGGTTGTTTTGATTTGCATTTCCTGAATAACTAAGGTTGTTGAGCATTTCTTTAAGTGTTTCTCTGCCACTCCATTTTCCTCTATTGAGAATTCTCTGTTTAGCTCTGTAACCCATTTTTTCATTGCATTATATGGCTTAAGGGTGTTTAACTTCTTCAGTTCTTTATATATTCTGGATACTAGGCCTCTGTCAGATGTAGGTTTGGTGAAGATCTTTTCCCAGTCTCTAGGATGCTGTTTTGTTGTGATGACAGTGTCCTTTGTTTTATAGAATATTTTCACTTTCATGAAGTCCCATTTATTGATTGTTGCTCTTAGAGCCTGTACTGTTGGTGTTCTGTTCAGGAAGTTGTCTTCTGTGCCAATGAATTCAAGGGTATTCCTCACTTTTTCTTCTAAGTGATTTAGTGTGTCTGGTTTTATTTTGAGGTCTTTGATTCACTTAGACTTTAAGTTTGTACAGAGTGATAAGTATGGATCTATTTGCATTTTTTTACATGTAGACATTCAGTTAGACCAGCACTTTTACAGAAGATGCTATCTTTTTTCCATTGTATGGTTTTGGCTTCTTTGTCAAATATTAAGTTTCCACAGGTGTGTGAGTTTATTTCTGGGTCTTCAATTTGACTCCATCAATCCATCAGTCTGTTTCTATGTCAGTACCACACTGTTTTTATTACTGTTGCTCTATAGTACAGCTTGATATCTGAGAAGGAGATACCTCCAGAAGATCTTTAATTGTAGAGGATTGTTTTAGCTATTCTGTTTTTGTTTGTTTGTTTGTTTGTTTTTGTAGATAAAATTGAGAAATTTTCTTTCAATGTCTGTAAAAAGTTCTATTGTTATTTTGATAGGAATTACAATGAATTTGTAGATTGCTTTTGGTAGAATAGTAATGTTCGTTGTTACTCCTACTGATCCATGCACATGAGAGATCTTTCCATCTTCTGATATCTTTTTCAGAGACTTGAAGAGTTTTTCATATATGTCTTTCACTTGCTTGGTTAGAGTTACACCAAGGTACTTTATGTTATTTTTGGCTATTGTGAAGGATGTTGTTTCCCTAATTTCTTTCTCAGCCATTTTGTCTTTTGTATATAAAAGTGCTTCAGATTTTTTTTTTTGAGTTAATTTTGTATCCGGCCACTTTGCTGAAGGTGTTTATCAGCTGAAGGAGTTCTCTGGTTGAATTTTTGGGGTCACTCATTCATACTATCCTATCATTTGCAAATAGTGATACTTCAAATTCTTCCTTCCTATTTGTATCCCCTTGATCTCCTTTAGTTTTCTTATTTATCTAGCTAGGACTTCAAGCACTATGTTGAAGAGATATGGAGAGAATGGGCAGCCTTGCCTTGTCCCTAATTTCAATGGGATTGATTTAAGTTTCTCTCCATTGAGTTTGATGTTGGCTATAGACTTGCTGTATATTGTCTTTTCTATGTTTAGGTATGTGCCTTGTGCCTTGTATCCCTGATCTCTCCAAGACTTTAAACATGAATGGGTGTTGAAATTTGTTAAACACTTTTTTGGCATCTAAGGAGATGATCATGTGGTTTTTCTTCTTCAGATTTTTTAGATTACATTGATGAATTTTTGTATTCTGAACAACCCCTGCATGCCTGGGGTGAAGCCTCCTTTGTCGTGGTGGATGATATCTTTAATGTGTTCTTGAATTCGGTTTGTGAGTATTTTATTGAGTATTTTTGTGTCAGTGTTCATAAGCAAGATTGGTCTGAAGTTTGCATTCTTTGTAGGATCATTGTGTAGTTTAATTATCAAGGTGACTGTGACCTCATTGAATGAGTCAAGTAATGATTCTTTTGTTTCTATTTTGTGGTACATTTTGTAGAGTATTGGTGTTAGGTCTTCTTTGAAGATCTCTGTTCTGAAACTTTCTGTCCCTGTTTTTTGTTTTGTTTTGGTTTTGGTTTTTGTGGTTTTTGTTTGTTTGTT
>REGO01000846.1:80968-165251 GCA_010120015.1 Rhombomys opimus
TTTTTTTGGATGGGAGATTTTGATGACAGCTTCTCTTTCCTGAGGTGATATAGGACTATTTAATTTATTTATCTGATCTTGATTTAGCTTTGGTAAATATAATAGATCAGGAAAATTGTTCATATTATTTACATCAAATTTTGTTGCATATATCCTTTTGAAGTAGGACCTAATGATTACTTGGATTTCCTCAGTGTCTGTTGTTATGTCCCCCTTTTCATTTCTGATTTTGTTGATTTGAACAGCATCCCTCTGCCTTTTAGATAGTTTGGCAAGGGTTTGTCTATCTTGATGATTTTCTCAAAGAAACCATCTTTGATTTCTTTGATTCTTTGAATTGTTCTCTTTGTTTCTAATGTATTGATTTCAGCCCTGAGTTTGATTTTTTTCCAGCTGTCTACTCCTCTTGGGTGTGTGTGCATCTGCATCTTTTTTTCATAGTGTTTTCAGGTGTGTCATTAAGTTGCTTATATTAGAATCCTCGAATTTCTTTTGAAGGCACTTAGTGCTATGAGCTTTTCTCTTTGCACTGTTTTCTTTGTGTCCCATAAATCAGGGTCAGTTGTACATTTTCATCAAATTCTAGGAAGTCTTTAATTTCTTTCTTTGTTTCCTCCCTGACCCTAGTGTCATTGAGTAGAGAGTTGTTCAGTTTCTATTTGTGTGTAGGATTTTTGTTATTTCTGTAATTATTGAGATCTACTTTTAGGTCATGGTGATCTGATATCATACAAGGGATATTTTTAATCTTCCTGTGTATGTTGAGGTTTGTTTTTGTGCCCCCAAAACGGTCAATTTTGGAGAAGGTTCCATGTGGTGTTGAGAAAAAGGTATACTCTTATGTGGTTGGGTGAAAGGTTCTGAAGCCACCTATTAGGTCCATTTGACTTAAGACCTCTGTAAGGGTCATTATTTCTCTGTTTATCTTCTGTCTCATTGATCAATTGCTTGGCAAGAATAAGGTGTTGAAGTGTCCCAATATTAAGGTGTTTGGATCGATATGTGATTTAATCTTTAATAATATTTCTTTGACAGATACAGGAGCCCGTTGTGTTTGGTGTATAGATGTTCATGATTGTGATGTCCTCCTGGTGGATCTTTCCTTTGATGAGAATGAAATGTCCTTTCCCATCTCTTTTGATCATTTTTGCATGAAAGTCTATTTTATTAGATATTAGGATTACTACTCCAGCTTGCTTCCTGTATAAGTTTGCTTGGAATACATTTTTTCCAGCCCTTTACTCTGAGGTAGTATTTATCTTTGTTCCAGAGGTGTGTTTTTTAAATGCAGCAGAATGTTGGATCCTGTTTCCACAACCAATTTATTAGTCTGTGTCTTTTTATTAGGGACTTGAGACCATTGATGTTAATAGATATTAATGACCAAAAATTGTTAGTTCCTTTTATTGTGTAGTTGGTGGTGATCGTATGTTTTTGTGTATTTTTTGTTTTGTTTTGTTTTACTTTTTTTGATGTGATGGTGTCTCTTGGGTATAGTTGATCTCTCTGCTTTAAAGTTTTCCTTCTAGTATCTTCTTTAGGGCTGGATTGCTGTGTATATATTGTTTAAATTTAGTTAAGTCGCAGAATATTTTGTTTTCTCCATCTATGTTGATTGAAAGGTTTGCTGGATATAGTAGTTAGCATCTATAATCTCTAATCTTCTGCATGATGTCTGCCCAGGCCCTTCTGGCTTTCATAGTCTCTGTTGAGAAGTCTGTTCTGATTCTGATAGGTTTGCCTTTATATGTTACTTGGCCTTTTTCCCTTCCTGCTTTTAATGTTTTTTTCTTTGTTCTGTAGATTTAGTGTTTTAATTATTATATGGTGGGAGGAGTTTCTTTTCTGGTCTTGTTTATTTAGTGTTCTGTAGGCCTCTTGTATGTTTGGGAGCATTTCTTTCTAAAGGTTGGGGAAATTTTCTTCTATGATTATTTGAAACTATTTTCTGGGCTTTGGAGCCTGGAATCTTCCCTTTCATCTATTCCTTTTGGAGATTATGGTGAAGCATGATGTCCTGTTCAGATACCTGGTCAGTATTGCCATCTTAGATCCCCCTGTGAGTATTTTTATATGTGTTAAAATATAAAAATCTCTAATTTTCAGGGATTGTCTCTGACATGAACCGATTGGGCTGCTCTTTAATTACCTCCCCCTGAGGGGGAAGCAGCATTACCAGGCCACAGAAGAAGACAATGCAGCCACTCCTGATGAGACCTAATTGACTAGGGTCAGAAGGAAGGAAAAGAAGACCTCCCTTATCAGTGGACTTGGGGAGGAGCATGCATGCAGAGGGTGGAGGAAGGGAAGGATTGGGATGGGAGGAGGGAGGGAACCACTGGGGGAATACAAAATGAATAAAGTGTAATTAATAAAGAATTAAAAAATATAAAAATCTATTCTGTTTTTTTTTGTCTTTTCATATGAAGTTGAGAATTGCTTATTCAAAGTCTGCAAAGAATTATGTTGGTATTTTGATGGAAATTGCATTGAATCTGTAGATTGTTTTGGTAGGATGGACATTTTTACTCTTAATCCCACCAATTCATGAGCATGGGAGATCTTCCATCTTCTGATATCTTCTTCAATGTCTTTCTTTAGATACTTTATTTTTTTTTCATTGTATGAAAGACTTGTAGTCTTTCACTTACTTGTTTAAAATCACACCAGGTACTTTATGTTATTTGTGACTATTGTGAAAGGTGTTGTTTCCTCAATTTCTCTCTAAGGCCTTTTGTCTATCGTATACAGTAGGGCTGTTATTATTATCTTTTTATTCAATTTTTATCCAGCCACTTTTCTGAAGGTGTTTATCGGCTGAAGGCATTCTCTGGCAGTATTTTGGGGTCATTCATGTATATTATCATATCATGTGCAAATAACGAAACTTTGACTTCTTCCTTTCCAATTGATATCCCCTTATCTCCTTTAGTTGTCTTGTTTGTCTAGAGAGAACTTCAAGTACTATGTTGAAGAAATAGAGCATGGGCAACCTTTCCTTGTCCCTGATTTCAGTGGGATTGATTTAAGTTTCTCTCCTTTTAGTTTGATGTTGGCTATAAGCTTGCTGTATATTGCTTTTACTATGTTTAGGTATGTGTCTTGATCCATGATCTCTCCAAAACTTTTAAAATGACTGGGTGTTGGATTTTGTCAAATGCTTTTTCAGCATCTAAGGAAATGATCATGTGGTTTTTCTCCTTCAGTTTGTTTAGATGGTGGATTACATTGATGGATTTCTGTATATGCTCAGTCCCTTTAGTCATCAGGTAAATACAAATCAAAATGACTCTGAGATCCATCTCACACCCGCCATAGTGGCTAAGATAAAGAATGCAAGTGAGAACAGGTGGAGAAAGGGTAACTCTCCTCAGTTGTTGGGGGGGATGTAATAGTGCAACCACATTGGAAATCAATCTGATGCTTTCTCAGAAAATTGGGAATAGTGCTATATCAATATAGATAGATAGATAGATAGATAGATAGATAGATAGATAGATGTATAACCAATATGATGCTCAATCAATTATGTTCATAGTAGCTTTATTCATAATGGCCAGAATCTTGAAACAACCTAAATGTCCCTTAACCAAAGAATGGATACAGAAATTGTGGTACATTTACACAATGGAATACTACTCAGCAATTAAAACAAGAAAATCATAAAATTTGCAGGCAAATGGATGGAACTAGAAATGATCATCCTGAGTGAGGTAAACCAGAAGCAAAAAGAGAGGCATGGTATATGCTCATTTATATGTGAATATTAGCCATATAGTATAGGATAACAATACTAAAATCTATACTTCGAGAGAAGCTAAACAACAAGGAGGACCCTTGGGAAAATGCTTAATTCTCATTCAGAAGAGAAATAAAAAAGGATAAACAACAGAGGAAGGAGAAGAGAGGGAACAGGATGGGAACCTACCACAAATGTCCTCTAAAAGACTCCACCCAGCAGGGGATTTAAGCAGATGAAGAGACTCATGGCAAAACTTTCAAGAGAGTCCAGGGAGTCTTTTGGAAGAAGGGGGATATAAAAGGTCCCAGATAGAGCAGGAGCCTCACTGGGAGACCAACATAGCCAAAAATAGCTGAGTCCAGGGTGAACTACAAAGACTGATGCATCAACCAAAGACCGTGCATAGAGAGGATATAGACATTCTGTGCAGATATAGCCCTTAGACAGCTCAGTCTCTGTGTGGGTACCCTAGTAAGGGGAGAAGAGATATTCTCTGACATGAATTCAGTTGCCTGCTCTGTGATCACTTCTCGCAGGTGAGGCAACATAGCCAGTCCACAGAGGAAGGGGATCCAGGCAGTCCTGCTGAGATCTGATAGGCTGGGGTCAAACAGTAGGGGAGGACTTCAACTATCAGTGGAGTAGGGGAGAGGGATAGGGGAAGAAGAGGGAGGGAAGAGGGATGGGAGGAGATGAGGGAGTGGACTACATCTGGGATGCAAAGTGAATACATTGTAAATAAATTAATAGTAATAATAAGATACAAAAAAGGTGGATCATTGCTTTTATGATGTATTTTCTGAAGTGTTTTTTTCAGTCTATTGATATTATCAATGTCATACCACTCTCATTTCTTGCATGTTTTCTAATGCATGTATGAATATAGCTATATAAAAAAGTTCCAAGATAAGGGACTGAAACAATAAATGAAAGATAAGAAAAGTAAAAAAAAAATAGAGGAAAAAGAGGAGAGGAGGAAGAAAGGGAATATGTTTATGAAACAAAATTTTTCACACAAACCAGATAAAGACTTTCATAAAGTAACCATAATTATTCTACTATATCTCTATGTAATGTGTATGTCAATGGAGATAAATAAGGAATAATTACTAGGATTTTGTTTCTAAGATATTTTCTGGGTGTTTTAACATAGTAACAAAATATTTTTATTTTCAAAATTTTGTCATATGATCACATAAAATTACTGAGGTTTCACTAGAGAACTACTGGTGTTCTAAGCAGATTTGTTCCTAGAAAGAAAGCACATTAGAAGTAGGCTAAATAAGGACCATTACCACTTATTTTTATAGTTTGTTCCTCAAGAAATGCTAAGAAAAAGCTTTATTTTTATAAGTTATCACATTTTTCATTTCCAGCATAATTTATTTATAGAAGGCAAAGACTATAAACTCCAAAAAATTTGATTATTCCATAGAGTTTATGGTATAATATATGGCTCAATAAATTCAAAATATGCAAAGTAGATGAGAAAGAGAAAATGTTTTTTTTATTTAATTTGAAAGTAGATATGTGGCCATTAAATTTATAGTGAGTAAAACACACACACACACACACACACACACACACAGATACACACCCATTAAATAATTGTGTCTTCAGTTTTCATGCCCCTCCACTCTTAGAGTCATACCATATCCTCCCAGGAGCCTACACTGCTGCAGACCTCTAGATTGACAAAGAGATTCTCCCCCAGTTTTCCTTCTTGATCCCAACCTCCCACCCCCATTCTTCTTACATCTGATCCCCATCCTTGTTTCCCTCCCTATTCCATCTCATGCCCAGTACCCTCTCCTCATCCACTTCTGTTGTCTATTCTGTTTCCCTTTCTGAGAGACATTCTGGCACCCTCCCTTGTACCCTCCTTGTTCCTTAGCTCTTTTGGGTCTATTTATTGTAGTATGGCCTCATACCCATGCAGTACTTGTGGAAGGAGAACAACCCACCGACAATTTCTTTGATCCAAAAAATCACTCTGCCTACAAGAAGTGCAGGGATAAAGAGGAAACAAAGTTTGAGGGAATGTCCAACCAATAATTAACCCAACCCATAGTATAGAGCCAGTCCCTGACAATATTAATGATGCTCTGCTATGCTTGCAGACAGAAGCCGGAGTTGACTGTCCTCTGGGAGGATCAATCCAGCAGCAGATTGAGACAGATTTGGGGAATTGCAGCCAAGAATGGGGTGGAACTTCGGGGTCCTGTGGAAGTGTTGGGGGAAAGACGGAAGGAACTACAAGGGACAGGAACCTTCCAAGTAAACCAATGGGGACAACAAACCCAGACCCATGAGGACTTGCAGAGACTGAGACATGAGCTAAGGAACATACATGGTCTAGACTAGGCCCCATGCACATATGTGGCTTATGGATCACCTGGCCTGTGGAAGTGGGCTTGAGGGGTGTGGAATCAGGGGTAAATGTTTCTAACATGGACTCTGTTGCCTGCTTTTGGATCACTTCCCCCTGGCAGGGCTGCCTTGCCTGGCCTCAGGGGAAGTTCAGTCCTGATGTGACTTGGTGTGCTGAGGAGGGTTGATGAAAAAGGGTGGCTCCCTTTTTCTGGGGGTGTGGGAAAGAGTGAAGGGAAGGGGGAAGGAAGAGATGGAACAGGGCACAGGGAGGAGAAGAGGGATGGGACACCCTTGGAATATAGAGTAAATAAACAAATAAAAAAATGTTGTTTCTTGCTTGTTGATTAAATCTCAGTTGTATATTTGCCTGGAGTAAAAAATAGGAGAAACAATAAGAAATTAGCTCTTTCATCATAGGATTAAGAGGTATTAACTGAAGATTCCACTTTCACATGAGAAAGGAAAGAAAGCACAAGCTATTTACAGTTCAATAATCATTTTTATAAAATTCACGTAGGCTACAAATTATCCTATTTTGAAAATACTGCATGTTTTAATTAATTTGTTCATTAATCATTGTATTAATTGTTTCCTTAGAGCCACAGTGTACTCCATGAATACATAAAAAATAGCTGAGTTAGAAGAGAAAAAAATACAACTATTATTAATAAAAGCCAACCATTGAGTAAAATACATTGAGTAAAATACTTTGAGTAATACATTGAGTAAAACCACAGTGTAAAATACTTCAGAAGTTTCATGTTAATGAAGTGGGGAATGATAAATTCTCATTACACCACAGGGGCCCTGTGTACTCTAGATTTGACTAAAAGCCTTTAAAATGACTAACAATCGTAACAGCTCCTTCTGCTGTCATTGATAGTGTGTGTACACACCAAACACTAAAGACGAAAGAATTTACCAAATCCTGGGACTAGTCTGGCAATGCAAAACAAAACAAAACAAAACAAAACAAAACAAAACAAAACAAAACAAAAAACTTTGCACTTCTCCAGAGAGTAGGCTTTGCCTCTCCTGTAGGTCAGGCTCATCTGCAAAACAAGGAAGAACCCTGTGCTTAAAACAAGGCACAGGTCATACCCTGGCTAGATTTATCGTTTGTTATATATGCAAAAAAATTTTTAGCATATTGCTTGCTAACTTTTATTTTAATTTGATTGTTTCATTGCAACTCTAGGTCTGCTCTACAACGTTTGCTGGATGCTGTGTCGTTTTCTGTGCATCTTCACTGGACGGAGCTCAACACTGAAAGTGCTTACTAATAACTACTCATGTTATGTGAGTTACTATCCACTTGTTAAGAAAGTTTCCAAATCTAAGAATTGTAACAGGCTGATGTATTACAACAGGAGCACATTTCAGATTCTCAGCTTGAAGCTGCATGAATTAGCACTGTGCTGAGAAGCAGTCTGATGGAGTGTCTATGGTTAAACTTTCTACATCTGAATTCCAGTCATATTACTCAACTTAATCTTTCTATGCCTCATTTCCTTCATGTACAACCTGCTGATTCAAAATGTAAGTCAGTAAGTTAAGCTCATTATCAGTTGTACACAGTGGGATATTGCTTGCATTGAGTTGTTCTGTCCTAGTTTATGTTTGGGGACGTCATATTAATTAAACATATTTATTGGGCCAATTTCAGAGACCGTTGCCTAGACCATCTCTACATCAAAATTCAGCAGATTGCTAAGCATCGATGTACTACATCCTTTTGAAAGCTGTTTCTAAGAATTAAAATTGAATTCTAGTTCTGTCAGTTACATGTGGGGTTCAATAGTAAAAGTAATGCAACTCAATCAGACTACCATTTTTCGACATTATGGAATATTATCAGAAACTGTCCCATGGCGCAGCAGAGCTTAGAATGACATGGAAGTATAAATGATGCATTATGGCATAATCTTAGGATGTTTATTCTATTGTTGTTTAAATAACTCTAAATACAGAGATGGCTAAAAAATGCATTTTACGTAGGCAATAAACTCTTATTATATGCAGCCAGAAACTTCTTACAAATTACAAATTGTACTATGAGCAATTGCACATTTGATACTTCCTTGTCCTGATCACTGCGATTCTTTGTACTTTTAGCTCTTATTTTTTTTTTCCAACACAAGGTGAAACAGATGATGTTTTGGTATGACATCAATGCTTATTGTCACAAAATGTATTCAGAATTTGATAAGACAATTGCTGTTGCTAATTCTGTTGTTACTAGTATGTCAATAAAGAAGAAAGTGAATACTCTACTTTGAAAGTTTCTGTACTTTGAAAATAATGTTATTCATAGGAAAGCAATCAATATGTTCAACAATATCACAAACTTCTTCAGGAAACTTAATCACCAAGTATGTCAACAATGCAACCATGAAATGTATCACCATACACCTGCCATCTTGAGTAAACGAAAGAATTTGAAGCCTGTGCTTTTCCTTTCTTCTGTGTGAAGCACAGTACAATAACTATCATTATGAGCAGAGTGTGAAATAATGCCTGACTGGAGATTTTATCAAATATACAGAGACAAGAACATGATCCTTTGACGAACACAGTGAAGAGATTTTACCGAAATCAGATAGTTTCTTATAATTTAAAAAGGGTAAAAGTTAGTTTATTTTAGATAGTCTGAGGTAATTAATGTAACTGATAATTTTTTGTTTGACAATTTTATGTATGTATATGATTTATTCTGATTATTTTCCCTTAATCTTCTCTTACCTCCTGCAACACTTTCAACTCTGTTTCCCAATCTTTTTATGAGGTCCATGACTTTTTGTGTGTGTTGTGACCTATTCATTCTAACCATGGTTATTTGTGTGAGTACTAGTTGAAAGCATCCGTGAGAGTCTAGTGGGGTCAAGGGTAGATGCACATTTGACAGCAATGAGTTTTCTACTCTCTAAATCTATTGTTGCATGAATCTTTCTGGAATGATCACCCCAACACCAGTGAGTTTGAGGAGAAGACATGTCACTGATGTGTTGAAGCCTGGATAATTCTTGAAAGGCTTTGATGTCTAGTTTGAATGCTTATTTGGGACTCTAAATCACAAGGTTGGGTGGGAAACCAAGTAAGACTTTACATAAGTTTTTGTGGCTATCAGTGGGTTGTTAAGGGCAAGGGCGCCTTGTTTAAACTACTTCTCTAGGTCATTCTGTTCCAAGTGGCAAGAGAAGTCTTTCTTGGCAAATAGGGAGTACAAACAATGCTTCAAGTAAATCACTAAATACATTTAATAAAAGAAAACTCTCACTATCTAATAATTTGTCTTTTTTTTTTTTTACGTTATTCTACTTCACTTAGGGCTAGCACCCACTGAGTCTCTTTTGCACACAGTCCTTAGTGTTGAGAGGCCCTTTTTTGTGTAGACTGAATAAAGACACCATAGATCCTTTTGTGCTTATGATCGCAAGGGCTGTGCCTTTCCCGGAAGATGACATTTTTCAGGATGATTCCTATCTTCTGGTTCTTACATTAATTTGTCTTCCTTTCCTAATGTTTCTTAAGCCTTAATATGGATAGTATAAATATCTTCTTTAAGACTAGGCACTTGTCTATCACTGATTTTAGGTACCTTGTGCATGAATGATTTTCAGTATTATCTATCATTCATTGGAAGAGAGATGCTCCTGAGCAAGTTTAAGAGTAGCGTTTGTCTTTCTAGCATCTCTTTGCCATACTTATTCCTCTCTTTCATTTGAAATTTTGATTCCAGTATTTTGTTTATTGATTTTTGGATGTTATTTCTTGATATACATATTTTAAGGTCATTTGGATCATGGAAACTTTTTCTTTCTACTTTAATTATAGCAGAGAGCTTTGCCAATGCAGTAGTTTAAGTTGATAGGCTTAGTCTTTTAACACCTGTAGTATATTTTTTCAGGTCTTCTGGCATTTAGAATTTCCATAGAGAAACAAAGTGTTTTTCTGATGGGTTTTTCTTTATATGTGACTTGTGTGTGTGTGTGTGTGTGTGTGTGTGTGTGTGTGTGTGTTTCTCTCTGGCATTCAATATTTGTTCTTTATTCTGTATAATCAGTGTTTGAATATTATATTCTGTGGGGTATGTTTCTTTTTGGTCTTATCTATTGTGTGTTTTGTGTGTTTCTTGTGTTAAAATATCTGGTCTATGTCATTGATATGGGATTCTTTTCCATCTTCTATCTTTGTAATTCAAAGATGTGGCCTTCTGATAATATCTCACATCTTGCATGTTCCTATTCTGTGTTTTATAATATTTTTATTTATTTTGTCCAGATTCTCTACTTTATATTCAATCTATCTTCTGCTTGATTCATTCTCCATGTAAGGCTATTTTCTGAATTAATTGGGTTATTAAGTTTTTCAATTCCATTCATATTTCAGATTGTGTTCTCAATATTTCTAATGCTTTATTGCATTCACTTTTCAAGTTCTGAATAACCTTTGCTATTTTTTTCAGGTGTGTATTTGTATTATCTTGGACATTAGATTGGTCCAGTACGTATGTACAACTTGAACTAGGCCAACCAATACTGATGGATGCGCTCTTTAACTGAACTGGGGAATTATAGTTCCCAAACACAGGTCTAATGTCTAGCCAAGGAAAAGAGCGCTCATGAAAGAAGGGGGTTCATAATCACAGGTCCAGGAAGAGGCTCATGGGCTTTCAGGTAGAGAAGCATTGGGAAAAGGGAAGAAACAGGAGAAAAGGACAAATGAAGAAAGTTGGCTCAAGCACAAAGAAGGTTCATGGTCTCAGGGTCTGGAGTTAGACTTCCGTGTTTTCAGTTGAAGGAGGATTATGGAAGGGAAGAAAGTGAAATGACGTACACAAGAAAGATTGCTGGAGTATAAGGAAGTTTCTCGGGTTGGAAGTCTGTGACTAGATATACCCCCCTCTAAGGCCCATTTTAAAGAGCTGTAAGGAGAAACCTAATATGATTTCATTAAAAACACAAATGACGGAGGAGCAAAATTTACATATTAAGAAAGATTTACAGATATCTCCTGAAAACATTCTCTGCCAATGAGAAGATGGAGCAGATCTCCATACCCAAACTTTTATGCAATGCTAAAACCTAGTCAATGCTCTCTGACACATATCTTCTCCCAGGGCTGAGTCCACTTGTAGACTGTTTAGTACAGGGTGGTGAATCCTGAAACAGTATGAACTAAACAACGAAAACAGACTCATCAGGTTGTATTTATATTTTTGTGTATCTCTTTCTGTGTCCCGGTCTCTGTCTCTCTCGCTTTGTGTGTGTGTGTGTGTGTGTGTGTGTGTGTGTGTAAAAATAGAATTCAAAGAAAAAGAGCCTATCAATTTGAAAATACATATCACTTCTTCCGAATTAGTTTGTTTCTATATACCAGACAGGTTGCAACTTTCCCCTTCCCTCCCCCTTTTTATTTTATTTTATTTTATTTTATTTTCTTTTATTTTATTTTATTTATTTTACTTTATTTTGGGAAGATCTGGAGCATGGCTGTAAGTTCATGATTACAGTAACCATGTCATATCCACAAAACAGCATTTTAAAGCACTTTCTCCATCTGCTGGTTCTGATGGACCTTCCAGATCATCTTTTTCAATATTCCCTGGGCTAGAGAGAACACGAAATAAAAGTGTTAAAAAAGGACTGGATGAAATAGTCTCCTATTCTCAGTGGTTTTAGCCAAAAGAAGTTTCTCTGACCAAATCTGATGCAGTAATGTGCATGTATAAAGACAAATTTTGATCACTATAAAATAAAAATTCCTTCCTTATAACATAAAGTCTATGAAATATAGTGTTAATTGATATCTAGAAAAAGAGATGTATAGATAAATGATTTTTGATATATACATACACATATTTGTACACACATGTATAAATGCGTATGCACATATATAGACACATGTGTATATACATATGTATATACACATTTATATATAATATATTTATATATATTTTATTTATACATTTATATTTATATATAATATATATGTATATGAAAGACTCAAATAGAACAAATTAAAGCTCTTGTTGAAGGGTTAGAATGCTCTTCAGATTGCACTTCAAGAATTTTGATTGGAAAATCCTTAGATACCGACTTTCATCGCAACATTTTAAGATACCTGCCATTAGCTAACTTAGATTTATGTTAAATTAACTTACTAGCAATTAGCTCCATGTACCTGATTTTTAATCCTGTTTCCATTGTAATAATTTTAATTTACATCAAATATTAAAGTGTCATTTCAGCTAATTTACAAACCTTAGACTGTTCCCCAAAATGACCACCTGTGTGTAATAAGAACCTTTTTTGTGCAAGCTGATAGGTCTATTAGTTGACTCTTTACATTAGTTCTAGCCTAGAACCTTTAATCTGAATGGCATTTATTTCAAATCTTGAGTCTACTAGCTTCATGAAAGCATGAGTATTTCAAGCAAAAGAAAATATTTTCATTTAAGAGGTGATTCAAAGACTTTAATAACGTAAAAGATTCTCTCTTTGGCAATGTACTATGTATCTAAAATAGGAATAGTTTCAGCTTGGCAAACTGATTGGCCTATCTTTCATTATCTGTGCTCTTTCTCCTCAGAAGGCCTACCTTGTTTGATAACACTCGCACCAATTAAAGCACTCCTTTGTACTAACGCATTGTTTCCAGAAGGCTCCTGTTAAAATGCAAATATGCCATCTGGCAAGCCACTACCTCATTAGCTCACACCATCACAGCAGCACATATTATGCATCATATTAGATATGGAAGAAACACTGAGCTGATGAACTCTGACTAAGAGAAGAAGGCTGGAAAAATCCCAAGTAGAGATGTTTTGGGATGGTGCCTAAGGGCAATAGAGCAGAAAGATGATAGTAGTATGCCTGGTAAGGGACTGGAGATAACAATTTGAAGTTTGGAATTTTATACAAGCACTAGCTGTGATGTGTTCAAGGAAGCAGCCTGCCAGAGCTGGAAGGAAAATTTCAAAACATGTATTCAAACACCTTTACCTTATAGGTGAATAATCTAAGATTGCAAATGGCTAACTAACCCCTTTCTGAGCCCTCACTTAGAATCTCACCTTTAGTTTTTGAAGCCCAAAGGCCTGGCACTTACCTAATACATTAGCACTTCACAATGTGTAAAGATGCATAATTGTTCAAAAGCAATTTCATATGCACACTTGGTACATTATACTTCCACTGACTGCATTCAAATCCCTTACATTTTCTTTTATGAATTTAAACAACAGCACATAAAATGACTGCTGTCCCTGCTTCTGTCACTGACTCCCACAATAAGGCTCTGTGCAAAAGAGTTCAATGAAGGATTCAGAAGAGGCATTTGCAAAGAAATCTTGCCTAGATAATTATGTACCTATGTATGTATGTTTGTATATATGTATGTATGCTAAAGTATTTACCACAGTCCCTCTAGAGTGAAATTTTTCTCTTTCTTTCTGAAGTTTGGATGGTCAGAATCTCCTTGCCCAGTGACTATTTACTATTCCTTTTTACTGTTAGATAGGGGCCCCTCAATAATCAATCCAAATTTTTGTTTTCTAGAATATATAACCTTTCATTTCTCTAATATTCACCGCCTTTGGCTCTGAGGTTCGTCTTTTCGTGGAATAAATATTTTAATTTTTGGAGGGAACTTTTCTATTTGAATAAACATCATGCAAAATCCTTTCCCATTTAATACCCCCACATGTATTTTTTATACATTCCTCCTTCTCCTCCCTTCTTCTGTGGCCCTTGCTTGAGGGCAGTCTTTACCTTGATCTTCTATTTCTTTTTTTTCACAGTCTTTACCAAGTTATGAAGTAGCCAAGAACAGAACTTGTGTGTTCTCTATACCTTTGGGCCTATAAAACTATGATCAAAATGGGGTTTTTTTTTTCTTTATGATTATCCTGTTTAAGGCATTTTATCATAGTGACAAAACCTAGCTAATGCCAAGACACAGATAAGTTGTGTTTTTCCTTCCAGGAAGTAAAGGAGATACCTCTGAGATTCCAACACGTTTCATCCTAACAAGGAAGGATCCAAGATTGTCTTCAGCATTCAAATACAAATATTCTACTATGTAAAAACTAGACATTTTTTTTCTGATAGTATCAACATGATACTCTGTGAAATACTTGGAAACTAAGAAAATATGATTGAAAGTTTAAAAGCCTTCACCACTACAGTTCTGTTATCCAGAAAACTATTATTAGTGTCATACTATGTTTCTCTGCTGGATTATCAATTGACTGCTGCACCATTCCCCTGAAGATCCCTCAGAGATCTTGAGAACTACATTTCCCACAATTCATTTTATCAGTAAATCCTACTCAGAGTTTTACAAGTGAGAGTTGCTGGAACATGAGAGACCATTATTCTTTGGAGAAATCCAAGAGACGTTGAAGAGTACACATGAGAGCCAAGAACGTTTTCCCAGGAGGCACTAAAGGACCACCCACACACCCGAGGTTGACTGAGATAATTGGTTTCAGCTTCTCAGAGATTACTGAGAACTGCAGCAGCTCCTTGTGGGAAAGTTAAAAACTGACATGAAATCTTTCACACCTGGAGCAACTCGAGAGCATTCTACTTCATTTGCTGAACTCGAATATAGTTTTTCTTTTTTTATGTAGTTATTTTTTTTCACGTGTCTCCAAATGTTTAATAAGAATATTCTATTTCCAGGAAAAGAATTGAAATTTGCGGAAGTAAATATATATATATATATATATATATATATATATATATATATTTTCTTTTTTATCTGATTAATTACTTAACAGATATTCATAAGAAATTTTACTTGGGCTAAAAAGAAAAACCACTTTTCACAGCCTTTATGTAGTTCACTAGGTTTTAGCAAGCTGGGTTGTATAGACTAAGTTCTCATCAGGAATATATTATTGCTTCATTATTCTGCATCATTATTAACTTTTTATACTGTGTTATACTACATAGTTTAGAAAAGTTAACTGGACCTCTCTGAACAGTGTAAGTGTTTGATAGATGATGACAAACTTATGTCAAACGGGGGGACTATACAACGAACACAATATTTGGTTGGCAATTCGGAGTCTTACATGGTCACAGTATACTCCTTTCTCAGATGGAGAGCTGAAAGCACCTGTTAATATGTTTATTTCATAGCTTGTCTCTCAATGACCTTCCAAGTATCAAGGCAGTTAGCAAGCATTTCAGAGAGAGCTGCTTGTTCTTTGGAGCATTTCAAAATGAGCTCCATCACTGAGGTCTGCAGGCATTAATAGTATGCTGTCTTGTTTTAGATTATGTCAACCTGGTGTAAGTGTCAAGTATAGTTTTTAATAAAGTGTTCAGTCTCATATGCCTTTGAGAATGGACTAGCCAATGTGTGTTTTGTTAAATGAAAATGTCAGCATCAACATGAATATGAAAAGAGTTACAACCTAAGATGGGGAAACATGAAGCACTTAAAGGTGTCTTTAAAATTACTAGGGAACTTCTGTTGTTCTGTTTTAGTTTTAGTTAAGAGCATGTGTTGCTCTTGCAGATTTAATTTCTGTTCCAAGCACTCATGTTGGATGACTCAGAACTACCTGTAACTGCAGAGTATCCAGTACGCTTTTCGGGTTCCTCAGATTTTGGCCTTCAGATGTAAATCCACTACCTTCCACAGACAAACATGCAGCAGCATAATATACATCAAAGCAACAATAACTTAAGGATAGTTCCACAAATATTTCTGAGTTTTCTAAGAAAATGAATAAACAGAAAACTTAACTAAAATTAGCAAATATTTATTTGGCACATGAAACCAGAAACATATTACAAGAATTTAGTATATTAATGTTGAATCCCAGATACTGAAAAGATATACAAATAGAAGTTGTAAGTATTTAAGTTCTAAAATTCATAGAATTTGTTTGAATTTTTCACAGATTTATGATATAATTTAGGTTATTCAACTATAAAATATTATAGGTAAAACCGTATAATATGGTAAATTTTTATTAAGTATACAATATGATAAAGATGTACTCTGTTAACTTCAGGTCTAAATTCCATCACCTCTGATGGCTTCACTACCAAAGCAGATGTCAAATATTTTACACTGCATTAAAACTCAAGTCTACTCAGTCAGGTTCTTATGCTAAATATACACACTAATTCGTACAGAGAGAATGCTCCTCAACAATGAAATTAAGAAGGACATACTATAGAACAGAAACAAAAGGCAATATTTTGTGCCTTTTTTCCTCACAGAAAGACAGGTAGCTAGGTGCATATGGATATGTATGTATCTATATACGTACATATGTACTTAGGATGTAGGTGAATACTTCACACTCACTGAAATATTGCGGCCCAAAATTTCTTTTGTATTATATATTATCACTTAAAGAAGTGTAAAAATGAGTTTTTTTCTTTTTTTTCTCATGCTGGTTGTCTAGTTTTGAGGTAATTCCATATTTAAACTCTGATAATTTATTTCTGAATAAATGAAAAACCCTTGATTAGAGAAAAAAATATTAGTTTTTTTTTCTCAGTACTGCCTGAATTTTTGCCACTCCATTTAAATATTTTAATTGTATTGAAAATTTTGGGTTGTACTTTGATCACAAAAATATTTTGTTAGGCTATTAATGTTTTGTTTTTATTTCGCCTTCATTATTTGTTGTCTTAAACTTTTAATATAATCATACCATTTTCCTCTTTTCCTTTTCTCCCTCCAACCTTTCCTACTCAACCATCTTATGTCTCAAATACATAGACTCTTTTTCTTTTATTATTGTCACACACACACACACACACACACACACACACACACACACAAGCACACACATATTCCTAAATACATAAATAAAGCCTCTTTCATCTAATTGTTGATTATGCTGGCCCTCACCCTCTTACTGAGCACTGAGCTTGAGGTGCATTAAATAGGCCATTTGGATTGGGTACCTCATACTCTCCTGTTCTCTGCATTTTTATTGGGTTGTGGTTTTCTTTCTTTTTAAATATTATTTTTATATTAATTACAGTTTATTCACTTTGTATCCCAGCTGCAGCCCCCTCCCTCATTTCCCCCCAATCTCACCCTTCCTCCCTCATCTCCTCCCATGTTCCTCTCCAATTCCATTGACAGGTGATGGCCTCCTCCCTTCCATCTGATCCTAGACTATCAGGTCTCATCAAGTTTGGCTGCTTTGTCTTCCTCTGTGGCCTGGTAAGGATGATACCACCTCAGAGGGAGGTGGTCAAAGAGCCAGCGAACCCAGTTCATGTCAGAGACAGTCCCTTTTCCCCTTACTAAGAACCCACTTGGAAACTGAGCTGCCGTTGGTTACATTTGTGCAGGGGTCTAGGTTATCTCCATGCATGGTCCTTGGTTGGAGTTTCAGTCTCAGTAAAGACCCCTAGGCCAAGATTTCTTGGTTCTGTTGCTCTCCTTGTGGAGCTCCTTTCCCCTTCAGGTCTTTCTATCTCTCCTTTCTTTCATAAGATTCACTGCACTCTGCCCAAAGTTTGGCTATGAGCCTCAGCATCTGCTTTGATACACTGCTGCATAGAGTCTTTTAGAGGCCTTCTGTGGTAGGCTCTTGTCTTGTTTCCTATTTTCTCCATCTTCTGATGTTTGTCTCAGTTACTTTTCTGAGTGAGGATTGATCATCTACCCTGGGTCCTCTACTTGGATTATGTTTTTCTATAATAGTCTTTGTATTTGGAAAGAGAATTTTCTTTGATGAGGTAGGAGAACAAAAGAATTTTTGAATTTGTTTATAATTATTTACTTGATGAATAATTTATTTGGAATATTTTTTAAAAAAATATGTAGATATATCTAATTGCCTAGGACAAACTGTAAAATCTGCAGAGACTAAAGAAAATGTTAATTAGAAACCTATAATTAAGTACTTACTATGACTATAGTTTCTGGTGGATATGTAATTTGTGCAGCATGAAGAAACATCTGCCATAAAAAAAAGAAGAATATTGAGATAAGCTGAAATTCAAGTGGGAAGACAATTTTTAGAAAATGTCAGGTAAAAATGAAGTTGAAACTTTCTTTCCATTTCCATTCAGACAAATGTTCATGTTTTAGAGCTGTTCAGTATATGTGATAGGCTTACAGACACAATTTATTGGACAGATAGAATAGGGTTTCTTAGCAATTGCAATTTGGGGCTTCAGATATTTCTTTGTCATTGAGTGCTAGGGTGTAGAATAAGTATTTAACTTTTTCTGTTTCCACTATCCAGCAACATCCATCCCTTCCTACCAGACAACCAAATCCTGACTATCAAGTCCACAGACGTTTCTAAATACACTCTGTCTGGCCAAAACCAAGAAACCGTCGCACTGTTTGTATCGTAGTGTTTGGATATTGTTGTTATGAACTATTTTGTGCATGTAGAAATATGGGGAGACTGTAATCTCCTGTGTACCTTTCATCCACATTCAATGTACAATGTTCAGCTTATGAAACACTGTATTATGAGGAACCTCATTTTCAGCATTTCCTGTTTATTAGAGTCTATGAAGGAGTGTTTGTCAAACCTTCAAATGATCTGCAGTTCTACTTCAGCAATTCTGGCAGTGTAGAATCTGAGAGGAAACCGGAGTGTGCATTAAACACAGTACCTGGTGACACTGACATCAGTAACGAATCACCACTTAGAAAACCACTGATGCATAGATAAATCAATATGAATAGACTTCTGTCATTATATAAACAGCAATGATAGCTAGGTGCTATTGTCATATTTACTTAGGACAACATACACATGTGGCCTAGAGATTAATGTTCAAGTCTCCAATTCAATTTGCTTTGTAGTCACAGACACAATCTGTTTTGCAATTAGGCAAGCAACCATCTGGCAGAATGAAAATCTGGGAGCCATAAAATAAAACAGGTAAAGATTTTTCTTTGTCAGCAAAACTACCTGAAATAATGACAACTAACGAAAATACTACAGGTCTGAGCATTTGCTATTCTTTCAGTATGAATTGTAATGGATGGCCCCATTGAAACAATACCTCATGTCAGATTATTAATGGGACTTCTCTTTCTTTATGCCTAAGCTTGATGAGTTAGATAGTTTTGGAGCACCGACAAGGTCAGATATTTGAAGACAAACTCAATAAATCCATCCATTTACTGAAGAGAATGTTGAGAGTTTAGAAATTAATTCCCATGCAATGGACACAGTTTTCTAATTTGCTGTCAGATACATTGGGTTGCAGGTTGGACTGTATTCGGTGAGTTATGAGAAAACAAATGCAGGTGGGAATTCCTGTAAGCTGATGTTTACACCCTGTGCAGATCAACAAGTCTTCTATTCAGTTCTGCCTCAACAACTGCCCCAATAGGCCTTCTGATCCCACTGTCTGGAATACCCTTGTTAGGAAGGCATAGAGGAAATATGATTACTCTCACTAGATAATCAAATGCCAACAACCTTCCTGCTGACTTTACTATTTATCTCAGGGTTTCTCAACATTTTGCCAGCTAGTCTTATTTGTTTTAGTCATGAAGGCAAGAGGTCAATCAAATCTAGATTCAGAGGATCACTTTGTCTTAGAACACACTTGCAGAAGGAGAAGGAAATACTTATGCTAAGATTTTAACAACCTTCATTTGAATATCATGGTCCATGTGTTCTAAAGGAAAGCAAAGATAATATGAAAATAACAAGTCCACGACAAGGAAGTAAAAATTAACAATTACCTTTTATTTGAACAATGTTAAGGATAGCTTTCGGAGCATTTCATTCTGTTCTCACTATGGTAATGCGTTTGTAAAGAGTGATCAATAGCAAGTGATTTGCATTGTGTATCTTTGCATTGTGTATAACTTATGTTATATACTATATAGTATGTAAAGTATATATGTATACATATATATGTATATATATATATATATTTATGAGCCCTGGTGAATATATATAAATATATATATTCATAGAAGTTATAAAAATATCTCATAAAATGGATTCAAACTAGGCCAAGTTGATATACAGATTGTAATTCTTTTGGCATACTTATGACGAAATTTGAGAATAAAGGAGTCAGTCTCATTTCATATAACATTTGTCATCTTTGTTTTAATTGATTTATTCTTTTCTAAACCCCCTCTGGTTTAGAGTTTGCTTAGAATATCTTAGCAGAAACATTTTCATGGGATTACATACCCTACATTATGAATATAGTTTTGTAAACTAGTTTCTGAAATATATATATATACTATATGAATAAATATCACATATATATGAATAAACAGATTTTATGGACATATATTTCTTTTTTTTTTGCTTCACTGGAACAGTAAAGAGTCTAAAGTCATGCTCAAACTGAGAAAATATGTAGATTTTATAGTACTGCCTTGATATGTTGCTGTAGATAGAGTCTGTAAATATAATTCAATTGTTATCCATGGGACTTAACACACACTTTCTTGAAAGTTTTCTAGACTGTAGAATGAATAATAAAAGTATGAGAAAGGAGCTCTACATGACTTGAATCTGAGGCAAGACCTAGTCTCGCAACAAATATATATGTCTTCCCACAGAATACTAAAAACAGAGGAAAAGTTAAAACAAGTTAAAACATTAGAATTCTTGAATGTGAATTCCGCATTTCCTGAAATGATCAATTTTGTTTGAAAAGATCAAGTTCTAATATTCAAATGGCTCAGAATGTTATTACCAGTTTTATGCTCTACTGTTGTAAATCATTAACACTTTTTTCTTATACCTTCAGTTCTGGTTCATTAGGCCCCAAACTCAATATTTCTTGTTCTATGTCTCCAATATTTTATAATTTTTCATGAATTAAAATATACTAATTGATTTAACCTATGCTATATTCTCAGAAAAGAAAATGCAGAAGCTACATGACTAATATAGCTAACGTCTAATTTTCTAATTCCTTTTTATAGAGAAAGTCTTTCATAAACATTACCTTATTGATTTCTCAAACTAACCAAATAATGCAGGAGTTATTTATTACAAACACTACACATTATAGAGTGAGATTTTACTCAGTGATACTACATAGATTGTACATCTAGGTAGTAAATGATCAGAAAGAACTTAATTTGGGTATATGACCCTTAGATTATTAATCTTTCAATAGCTTCAATTCCCTATTTGTGCTTCTTGAAGCATAAGATAATACTCCACATTTGAGAGAAAACCAATGTGATGTTAAGAAAATTTATATTTCTCAAGAAAGTTAGAAAGTGTGGAGAATTTAAGCACTGTAATAGGACAATGAGATATTTAATTTTGGAACATTTCTTTACCAATGGTTGTCATTATAATTCTTTAACTGCAATAAATACCAACTACAAAATATACCATTGATTGTATTTGTGAATATGTAAAACTGTTTTACTAATTTTAGAATTTCATACATGAGTATTGTGCTGGGTAGTTTTATGTCAACTTGGCATTGACACAGCTAGAGCCACATGAGAGGAGGGAACCCGAACCAAGAAAAGGCCTTCATAAGATCTGGCTGTGCACAAGACTGTACAGCACTTTCTTGATTCATGATTGGTGGAGGACTGGTAGTCCTGGGTTCTATAAAAAAGCAGGATGAGCAAACCAGTGGGATCAAGCTAGTTATCATCACTCCTCTATGGCCTCTCTATCAGTTCCTGCCTCTAGATTCCTGCCCTGTTTGAGTTCCTGACTTGGGTCTTTCAATGATGAACAATGACATAGAATTATAAGCCAAATAAACCTTCCTCTCCCCAACTTGCTCTTTGCTCATGGTGTTTCATTGTAGCAATAACAACCTTAACTAAATCAAGTATAAAATTAACCACTCTCTCTCTCCTTTCTCCTCTCTCAAATTACTCCCTTGCCTACACAAATTTTCCCCAACCTAACTCTCAAATCCTAGGTCCTGTATTCTCTAACTATATCTATATCTATCTATCTATCTATCTATCTATCTATCTATCTATCTATCTATCTATCCATCTATCTATACTTATTTATATAATATAGAAATTATATCTATAATTATTTATCCATATAATTATATATATATATGTGTGTATATAATTTTACAAGTATATGCTTCTAAATATGTTTATAAATATAAATAAATGCTAAGTTCATTTAGTACTGTTGCTGTGTTTATTTGTTTTAGGCTGACAGCTTAATAATGGATCACCTATTCACTTTTTAGGAATCTCACCCCTGGAACAGACTCACTCTTCTCCTCTCACTTCTCATTTATTTCTGGAACCTCTCAATCTAAGAGTATGGTTAAAAATTTAAAAAGATGAATGGAAAATTGATTCACCATGATAGAAAACAAGTCAATCAATAACAAAAATAAATGAGTATGCAAGTAATATGAGGAAAGATGTCTAAAGATAGGAGTATGAGGAATTCTGTCAGGGGAGGGTTATGGACAAAGGCATTATATTGACTTGGGTGATAGTTTTAGAAGCACACATATACCAGAACTATAAAACAAGTTTGCACATGGAAGACTTACACTATACAAAAAAAATGTTAATAAAGCTGTTGAACTATGTACCAACTATGGGTCATTAGCAAAATAATTGCAAGTTTGAAAAGTGAAAATGTGTACTGAGATTTTATTTGATTTGGAGGAAGAAAGTTGATTGGGTAGGGAGAGGGGAATGTCTAGAATGATTTGGGGGAGTGGAAATATGATTAAAATATATTTAAATTTAATTTTTATTTTAAATAGTAAATTGTAATAAAAGAAAAATATAAAAGAAAAACAAATTCTGTTTTATCAGTAAAATATGGCGAAACTTTTAATACTGTTCCTCTATACTACAGTTTGAGATCAGGGATGGAAATACCTTCAGAATATGTTATTATACAGGACTGTTTTAGCAATTCTAGGATTTTTGTTTTTTCATATGAATTTGAGAATTGTTCTTTCAAGTTCTGTACAGAATTGTGTTGTTAATTTGATGGGAATAGCACTGAATCTGTAGATTGGTTTTGGTAGGATGGCCATTTTCACTATGTTAATCCTACTGATCCATGAGCATGGGAGATCTTCCCATATTCTGATAGCTACTTCAATTTCTTTCTTCAGAGACTTGAGGCTTTTTTTCATACAGGTGTTTCACATGCTTGGTTAGAGTCACACCAAGATACTTTATATCATTCGTGGCTATTGTAAAGGGTGTTGTTTCCCTAGTTTCTCACTCAGCCCTTTTGTCTTTTGTATACAGTAAAGATACTGATTTCTTTTTAATTTTAATATTAATTTTTATCATTACATTTTATTAACTCTGTATTCCAGCTATATCCAGCTCCTTCATTCCCTCTCAACCCCACTCTCCCTCCCTCATCTCCTCCCTGCCCCTTTCCAAGTCCACTGATAGGGGAGGACCTCCTCCCCTTTCATATGACCCTGTTTTATCAGGTATCTTCAGAACTGGCTGCAAAGTCCTCCTCTGTGGCCTAGCAGGGCTGCTCTTCCCTTGGGGAGTGGGGAGGTTAAAGAGCCTGCCTTTTTTTTTTTTTTTTTTTTGAGTTAATTTTTTTATCCAGCCATTTTGCTGAAGGTGTTTATCAGCTGAAGAAGTTCTCTGGTAGAACTTTTACGGTCACTCATGTATACTATTATATCATCTGCAAATAGTGATACTTTGATCTCTTCCTTTCCATTGTGTATTCCCTTGATCTCCTTTAGTGATCTTATTGCTCTAGCTAGAAATTCAAGTCTCTGTTGAAGAGATATGGAGAGAGTGGACAGCTTTGTCTTGTCCCTGATTTCAGTGGGATTGATTTAAGTTTCTCTCCATAGAGTTTGATGTTGGCTACAGGCTTGCTCTATATTGTTTAACTATGTTTAGGTATGTGCCTTGTATCCCTGATTTCCCCAAGACTTTAAATATGACTGTGTGTTGGATTTTGTCAAATGCTTTTATGGTATCTTCAGAGATGATCATGTATTTCTGTTTTTCGTTTTTTCTTTCCTTCTTTTTGTTTACATGGTGTATTACATTGATGGATTTCCATATATTGAACCACCCCTGCATAAATGGCATGAAACCTACTTCATCATGGTAGATGATATCTTTTATGTGTTCTTGGAATTGGTTTGTTAGCATTTTAGCGTCAATGTTCATAAAAGAGATAGGCCTGAAATTCTCCCCTTTTTTGTTAGGTCGTTGTGTGGTTTAGGTATGAAGGTTACTATGGCCACATAGAATAAGTTTGATAATGTTCCGTCTCTATTTTTTGTAATAGTTTGAAGAGTATTGGCCTCAGCTCTTCTTTGAACGTCGGGTAGAATTTGTGGCTAAAACCATCAGGCCCTGGCCTTTTCTTTTTTTTCTTTTTCTTTTTCTTTTTCTTTTTCTTTTTTTTTTTTTGTGCAGGGAGAATTTTTGATGACTGCTTCTATTTCCTTGGGGGATATAGGACTGTTTAATCTGTTTACCTGACTGCTTCTATTTCCTTGGGGGATATAGGACTGTTTAATCTGTTTACCTGACCTTGGCTTAGCTTTAGAAAATGGAATTCTATCAAGAAAATTGTACATTTAATTTTGATTTTTAAATGTTGTAGCATATATGCTTTTGTAGTATGATCTAATAATTCTTTGAATTTCCTCTGTGTCAGTTGTTATGTCCCCCTTTTTGTTTCTGATTTTGCTGATTTGGATAGTTTCCCTCTGCCTATTAGTTAGTTTGACTAAAGGTTTGTCTACCTTATTGATTTTCTCAAAGAACCAGTTCTAGGTTTCATTGATTCTTTGAATTGTTTTATTTGTTTCTAATTTATTGATTTCAGTCCTGAGTTTGATTATTTCCAACTGTCTATTCCTCTTGGGTGTGTCTGTTTTTTTCCCCCTATGGCATTCAGGTGTGCAGTTAAGTTGTTTTTATGAGATGTCTCAAACTTCTTTCTGGAGGCACTTAGTGCTATGAACTTTCCCCTTAGCCCTGCTTTTATTGTGTTCCATGAATTTAGTTAAGTTGTCGTCAGAACAAAACGACAGCCTACAGATTGGGAAAGGATCTTCACCAACTCTTTATCTAACAGAGGGATAATATCCAGAATACATAAAGAACGAAGTTAAACACCAACAAACCAAGTAATCCAATTTTAAAAAAATGGGATACAGAGTTAAACAAAATTCTCAATAGAGGAGTATTGAATGGCAGAGAAACACTTAAAGAAATGTTCAAAGTCCTTAGTCATTGGGGAGATACAAATCAAAACAACACTAAGGTTTTACCTTAAACCCATCAAAGTGGCTAAGATAAAAAACTCAAGTGACAACACATGCTGTAGAGGAGGTGGAGAAAGAGGAATCCTCCTTCTTTGCTGGTGGGAATGTAAGCTTGTACAACCGCTCTGGAAATCAATCTGGCATTTTTTAAGGAGATTGGGGAATAGTGTTACCTCAAGATCCACCTATACCACTCTTAAGCATATATCCAAAATATGCTCAACTATAAAACAAAGACTTTTGTAGCAGCACATATTCATAGCAGCTCTATTTGTAATAGTCAGAAGCTGGAAACAACCCAGATGTCCCTCAATGGAGGACTGGATACAGATATTGTGATACATTTACACAACAGAGTATTAATCAGTTATTAAAAACAAAAAAATCATGAAATTTGCAGGCAAATGATGAGAATGAGAAAAGATCACCCTGAGTGAGGTAACCCAGAATCAGAAGGACACACATGGCATATACTCACTCATAAGTGGTTATTAGACGTATAATATAGGATAAACATACAAAAATCTATAGTCCTAAAGAAGCTAAACAACAGGGGACACCCTACAGCATATGTCAGATATATGCTTAGGACTAGGATAGTTAGATCTTGAGGTAGCACTATTCTTAATTTTCTGAGAAAACACCAGATTGATTTCCAAATAGGTTCTAGAAGTTTACATTCTCACCAGCAATGGAGGAGGATTCCCCTTTCTCCACATCCTCTCCACCATGTATTGTCACATGAGTTTTTTATCCTAGTCATTCTGATGCATGAAAGGTGAAATCTCAGAGTGTTTTATTTAATATAGCATAAACATACTAAAATCTACACTCCTAAAGAAGCTAAACAACAAGGAAGACCTTAGGGTAGATAGATACTCAATCCTCACTCAGAAGGGCAAAAGCGATAGACATTGGAAGAAGCAAGAGAAGACAGACAACCGGACAGGAATCTACCTCAGTCAGCCACTGAAAGACTCTACTGATCCAGGTAACAAAGCAGAGGCTGAGACTCATAGCCAAACCTTTGGGCACAATGCATGGAATTTTATGAAAGAAGCAGGAGATAGGAAAATGTAGAGGGGACAAGAGCTACAAAAGGAGACCAAGAGCCAAAATTACTGGACCCTGGTCCCCCTGCAGAGACTGATACCGCAGCCAAGGACCATACATGGAAAGGATCTAAAACCCCTACCCAGATGTAGCTCATAGTTTCAGTCTCCAAGTCGGGTCCCAAGTAAGGGGAGCAGGGTCTGTATCTGGCATGAACTCAGTGGCAGGCTCTCTGATCACCTCCCCCTGCGAGGTGCAGCCTTCCAGTGCCACAGAGGATAACCATGTAGATAGTCCTGATGAGACCTGACAGGCTAGGGTCAGATAGAAGGGGAGGAGGTCCTCCCCTATCAGTGGACTAGTGGAGGGGCTTAGAGGGAGAAAGGGTGGGGCTGGGAGGAGATGAGGGATGTGGCCACAGCTGGGATACAAATGAATAAATTGTAATAAATAATAATAATTAAAATTCTAAAAATTTTATCAAATCAAATAAAATATTTTATGTTATTCTCATATCCAAGTTGAACATGCCCAGAGACACTATAAAATTTCAAAACAACATACAGCATACAACATGTACCAGTGCATTTGATTAAATGAGAAAAAAAAAATTAGAAGTTTTATTCAATGGTATATAAGGAGTCGTACTTTTTCAGATTAAAACACATTATTGGTACTTGCAAGAGAATATGTCCATGTTTCTTCCAGGGTCCTGATGGCGTCCTTCGAAAGGTAGAAAACCTCTAAGTCTTAATCTCCATTAGCTTCATGATACACATGAAAAGGGATTATTGAAAACTGAATGGGGAAAATTATTGAAAACATTGAGAGCAGCACATGATTCTCACTTAAGCACTTCGAGAGAAGTTTGCATATAGAAAACAAATGAATATTTCTATCTGTGGAAATATTTTAGACAGAGGATTTGAAGTGGGTTCCAAATGATAATTTTCAAACAATTTGAAAATTCTTGCAGCCTCAATTAGAAAAACCACTCCCAACAAAGAACATCAGTGAACACAAAGGCTCCTGGATGCTCAAGAAACTGAAAGTAGGTTACAGTTGTGGGTTCAGCCACAAAAGAAGGCATTTGTTTCACCCCATGTACTGCTCAAAGAGCTTTATAGAAAATGACATGGGAAGTGTGTGAGATAATACATGGATGATTGAGTGAAAGGATGGGAATGCAACTATTCAGACTGAAAACACCAACACACTCTATAACTCACTGCGACTGAGGTGACCACAACTTCTCCCACACAGGATTAGCCCTTTCAGCTTTCCAGGAAGAGGAAGAGTCTAATGGGTCCCAGGACTTTATTACTGAACTGCTGGCTATTTATGGATTCTGGGAGAAGCAGAACCAGTGTCTTTAGTCATATTCCCACTGCTGAGCCCACCAGTATCCAAAGAATAACTCAAGACCTATGGCCACACAGATGACAGCAGTTTAACTCAGTGGCTCACAAAACAAATCAAATAAATAAGGGTGTAGGAGAGATATTTATGAGGAGATGGATGTAGACTGGGGTGGTACAAAGATGAGGATTGAGGCTGCTCAGTATACTTTATGTGCATGTGACTAAGAAGATTGACTAAATTTCTCTCTATACACATCAATTTATCTTCTCAATTGTGATGATATTGCCATGTTAATAGAAAATTGTATAGTGCTCTCTATTGATAATGAGGACTACTTATTTTCTACTAAACAACTACTTTCTATCTATCCCTAAAATTTATGGAAAGTTAAAATTTTCTGAAACTTGAAATTTTAAGAATCTGAACCATGAACACAATATGTTGATAAAGAATATTCAGAAAATTCCAAATCCTATATCAAAGGAATCCCTTTAAATCATTTTGTTAGGTAATGTATTAGTATTTTTGTTGGTCTTAAAAACACAGGAAATATAGGTTGTTTGAGAAAGCCTCAGTATTCCTGTTACTGAAATCTCTAAAAGAGATGCGCACAACTAGCACCAAGTGTTTTATTTGGTAAATTATTGCTTCTGGAATGAACATAATCATGTTTTTGGTAACAGCAATTAAACTTTCATACGATATGCAGGTGTATATCTATAATGCTTTAGGTTTCCATGAATTTAAATAATCATTTGAGTTAGTTCTCCTTCCCACAATTTCCTCTTTGCCTTATTCTTTAATCCTCTGTCAATATAAACTTCCTATTTTTTCTCCTTTTCTCCCTTAATATTACCAGTGTTCTGCTATCCTCACTTCCTTAAGACATTTTTTTCTCCCTTCTGACAAATGGTCCTTTTGTAGATTCCTGGATTCTACAAGTACTCCAAATTAAACAGGTGAATCTAAAGATTAGACAGTAAAATCACAAATATGCTCGAGAAGAAGTAATGTTTATTTTTCTGGATCTGGCTTATCACATTCAGTGTAAAGTGTTCCGGGTTGAACTACTTGCCTAAGATTTTTTTTTTTACAACTGAATGGAATCTAATCACATGTTGATAACACATTTTAGTTATCCATTCATTAGCTAAAGACCTCGAGGCTGTTTCCATATCCTGGCTCTTATCAAGAGAGCAACTCTGAAAGCAAAGAAATACATTAAATGTGTAGAAATACATGGAGGTACTTTGGACATATATGCCCACAAGTGGTACACTTGGGTCATGTGGTCCATCTGTGCTCTGACTTTTTCTTTCACTAAGAGAACTTGGCGGTAAGAGGTGACTACCTCAGACACTATACTCATTTATCACAGAATATAGAGAAAGCAAGTTCAGGAAACATCTTCCGTTCAGCCTAGATCTCATAGTCAAACTGGTGTGTAGGGTGCTAGGAGAAATATCAATAGTCTTACCCTGCTATGAGGCACAATAATGATTACCGAGGGACAATAAGGCCTTGGGCATTTTGTGGAACAATAATATAGGGCTAACAAAATGTCTTCTTAAGGGATTTTATTATTATTATTATCATTATTATTATTATTATTATTATTATTATTTTACAATTTATTCACTTTGTATCCCAGTTGTAGCCCCCTCCCTCATCTCTTCCTGGTCCACCATTCCTTCCTCTTACTCCCCTATTCCTCTCCCCTAGTCCACTGATAGGGGAAGTCTTCCTACCCTACTGTCTGACCCTAGCCTCTCAGGTCTCATTAGGACTGCCGGGAACCTCTTTCTCTGTATACTGGCTATGTTGCCTCACCTGGGAGAAGTGATCACAGAGGAGGCAACTGAGTTCGTGTCAGAGACTGTCTGTTCTCCCCTTACTAGGGAACTCACATGGAGCCTGAGCTGTCTGTGGGCTACATATGAGCAGGGTGTCTAGGTCCTCTCTATGCGTGCTTTTTGGTTGATTCATCAGTCTCTGCAGTCCCACCTGTGCCCAGGATTTGTTTGTTTTTGATTTGTTTGTCTTCTTGTGGGGCTCCTGTCCTCTCTGGGGCCTACTATATCTCCTACTATATCTCCTTCTTCCATAAGGCTCCCTGTGCTCCATCCAAAGTTTGGCTGTGAGTCTCTGTATCTGCTTTGATCCCCTACTGGATAGAGTCTTTCAGAGAACATCTCTGGTAATCTCCTGTCCTGTTCCCTCTCTTCTACCTCTTCTTGTGTCTATCCTATTTTCCCTTCTGAATGAGAATGAAGCATCTTCCCTAGGATCCTTCTTGTTGTTTAGCCTTTTTACATCTGTGCATTTTAGTATGTTTATCCTGTGAATATGTCTAATATTTACTTATAAATGAGTATATCCCATGCATGTCTTTCTGCTTCCAGGTTACCTCACTAAGGATGATCTTTCCTAGTTCCATCCACTTTCCTGCAAATTTCGTGATTTCCTTGATTTAATAGCTGAGTTGTATTTCATTGTGTAAATGTACCACAATTTCTGTATCCATTTCTCAGTTGAGGAACATTTATGTTGTTTCCAGATTCTGGCTATTATGAATAAAGCTGCTATGAACTTGGTTGACCAAATGTCCGTTTTGGTTGAACATCTTTCAGGTATATGCTCAGAAGTAGTATAGTTGGGTCTTGAGGTAGCACTATTCCCAGTTTTCTGAGAAAGTACCAGATTGATTTCCAAAGTGGTTGTCCACCTTTACATTCCCACCAGCAATGGAGGAGTGTTCCTTTTCTCCACATCCTCTCCAGCATGTATTGTCACTTGAGTTTTTTTTTTTTTTTAATCTTAGCCATTCTGATGGATGTGAGGTGAAATCTCAGAGTTGTTTTGATTATCATTTCCCTGATGATTAAGGATTTTGAGCATTTCTTTAAGTGTTTCTCCAACATTTGATATTCCTGTTTTAGGAATTCTTTGTTTAGCTCTCTACCCCATTTTTTGATTGGATTACTTGATTTGTTGCTTTTTAACTTCTTGAGTTCCTTATATATACTGTATATTATCCCTACGTTGGATATAGGGTTGGTGAAGTTTCTTTCCCAGTCTGTAGGCTGTCTTTGTTCTGTTGACCATGTCCTTTGCTTTACAGGAGCTTTTCAGTTTCATGAGGTCCCATTTATTGATTGTTGAATTTAGAGCCTGTGCTGTTGGTGTTCTGTCCATGTTGTTGTTTACTGTGCCAATGTGTTCAAGGCTCGTCTCCAATTTTTCTTCTAACAGTTTTAATGTGTCTGTTTTTATATTGAGGTCTTTAATCCATTGGACTTTACTTTTGTGCAGGGTGATAAGTATGGATTGGTCAACAGTAATAAAAATGGCATGATACTGGAGGATCAATGTAATTAAATTGGAGACCCAGAAATAAACCCACACACCTAAAGACAGCTGATTTTTGACAAAGAAGCCATTATCATACAATGGATAAAAAGACAGCATCTTCAACAACTGTACTAGTCTAACTGGATGTCTATATACTTCTTATTACAGTTAAAGTCTACTGCTTAGTAGAAAATACAGGTTTGATACTGTATATATTGTTAAGAACTTATGGTTACAGAGCTCACAAGCTCCATGGGGGATCATACTAGCATTATTTTGCTAAATAGCTATAGTGTCTGTACTATAAATTTATGTCTCTCTACCAGTAGTTTAGTGCATATCTCAGACCTCATCATACAAGTTTGTGTGTGTGTGTGTGTGTGTGTGTGTATTGTGTGTGTGTAACAATGGTGGTTTATGCACAACTTCACTACTGTTCAAAATGCAGAGAATAAATTACTAAGGAGTTCTCAGCACCAAGTGGACATCTATATCTCATTGATTCTCAAGACTCAATCATTACCGTGGAAAGGGAAATAGAATGATTTTTAGAGCCATGGGCCAGGGAGACTGGAGTAAAACAGTGTCTTCTGATCATGACGAGATCTCAGTTCACATGAACTCACAGTATCTGTGGTTTCCTATATAAGATCAAGCCACGAAGTGTTCTAGCATGGCAGAGGAGGGAACTCATGGACACAAACCCCTATCTGAAGAGTTATGTACAGCTGATGGCTTCAAGACAAAGGAGAGTCAATTTTCTTTAAGGGTGTATGGATGACCCCATATGAAGATATATTGGAGTGATGGAAAAAATGGAAAGGATGTTTGAGAGGTAGAGGGATGAAGGAAAATCTGGGAATGGTTAAATGAGGAAATTCATTCCCTGAAATTCTTAATAAATTAATACTTTTTTGAAGTAGGCATCAATTTTCAAGTTAAGTTTCCACATTTGGCATGGTTTATGTTAAGGAATGAGTCTAACCTTGCTTATTTAGGAATGAGCCATGAGCTTTTGGAAAATTAGGGATTTTTGGATTATTATAAAGATGACAATAATTATCTTATTATAATGATGTTTAGTGCCATTGATGTCCAAGCCAAGGACACAACAGGCAAATGATATTCTGGATCGCTATACTCCTACCCTCATTTTTGAATCTTGAAACAATTTCTTTGGTACTAGTGAGGAGGCTTCTACCAGAGCACTCTAATATAGGCTAAAATGTTTAAGCTGTTTTCAAGTGGTATTTATAATTGATAGGTGTAGGTGGAAATTTATGTTATTGTCACAGTACAAAGTTGAATTTGAATTAAATGCCTGATTAGTGATAATGTTGAAAAGTACCTCCCTGAGAGGTTTTACCTCTGCTCAGATGTAGCCTGTGGTAGCTCAGTAACCAATTGGTTTCCCAAAGTGAGGGGAACAAGGACTATTTCTAACAGGAACTCAATGAAGATACCTGATAAAACAGGATCAGATGAATGGGGGGAGGTCCCCCCCTATCAGTGGACTTGGAAAGGGGCACAGTGGTGATGAGGGAGGGAGGGAGGGACTGGGAGGGAATGAGGGTTCGGGGCACGGCTGGGATACAGAATTAATAAAATGTAACTGATAAAAATAAAATAAAATAAATCTGAAAAAAAAGCCCTCTATTACAATAATTTTACCATAGTACATTTTTGAAAAAAATATTTATTTCATTTTGTATGACTACACATACTTGTTGGTATATGTATGTGTATATATATTCCATGTACGTGCAGGTACATGAAGGTACCAAAAGAGGGCAACAAGATTCCTGTAGCTGAATATATACTTCCAGGCATGGGGGGCTAGGAGCAAAACACGGGTCCTCTGAAGGAACAGTGGTGTGCTCTTAATCACTGAGCAATCCCTTCAGTCCATAAAAAGGATTTTTAAAGACGCTTTTCTTCATCTTGAAATGTACAAAGCTTCACCGTGATTTGTTGGAATGTTGATGCAGGAGAAGCAAGTTTTGCAGACAGTCTAGCATGTTTTGAAGATTGATGTTATGTAGTTTTATACTTTTCTGCCTGTTCATATAATTCCTTTTTTTCTTCCTTTTTTAGGGATGTAAAATTAGTCAAGAGTTCCTTAGTGATGTTACCATTACTGAATCATTTGTAGAATTTATTTTTAATGTACTTTTGTTTTCATCTGATTCTTCACTAATGCAATAATCCAAATCTAAAAGAAGTATTACCAGGACTTTTTAAAAACAAAGTTTGAGATAAAAATGGTTCTAAAATTGTGTGGCTATAAATGAATCACTGTATAAGAGCATTTGTGTATTCAGTGTTTGCTTTGACATTTCTCTGCAACATTGAGCATTTTCTTTGTGTGGTCAAATGAGAAGTCAATCCTGTCTTATGAGCTGGATTTCCCCTCTTGACAGTTAATCAGCAGAATGTTCCTGAAATATCAATGTGCTCATCTCCTGAATGAATCATAGCTCCAGAGACAAAGCATTGGCACCCTTTGCTAATGGGATCAAATGACTAAGCTGATGGCACAACCCTAAGACTGTGTCAAATTGAATTTAGAACTTAGTAGGCTTAATCTATAATCAGCATCTAAAATGTCAGCATATGAGTTATTTGTCATTGTCTCATTCCTGTTTGATTGTTGTCTAGGAAGAGAATAGCTGATACACATGGTTCTCCTCTCCTTACTGTCCTCAATATTCATGGATTTTGATATTAAAAACTAGGATTAGTAACAATCATGTCATAATCTTCAATGCCAAGCCTGCGCACAGTTTAGTGCTGGTGAGAAAGAAAAAATACACAGGTGAGCATATCATTTCACTGCTGGTGTTTGATTGTTTGATGACTGAAACAATTAAAGCTTGGTCTGGATGAGCTGATGGTAGAGAAATGAGCAACAGTTTTTCTGGACCAGTAGACAAGTGAACTTGTTGTGCAGTCTTTCTATATATGTTTATAATATTGTCATTGAAAATCTATTTTTATACTGTATATTTTAATCACAATTTCCCTTCCCTCATTTCCCCCCAGATTCTTCTAGCCTCCCTTCTCATCCAAGTCTTTTATTCTATCTTTAGAAAGCAACAGGCCAATAAAAAGGAAAGATCAGAGAGGAGGTACAGAGAGAAATGAAGGTAGAGACTATACTTAGGGAAAGCAGGGTAGGGATGGGGGTTGGAGGATGGGTGGGAAGGCAGAGGGCCTGCCAAGAGAAGAGAAACCAAAACCTTGGCCTGGGGCATCTTTGTGACAAGTTGGAGACCTAATACAGCTTAGGCTTCTTGGAGGATATGGGTGTGACTGTAGCTCAGACTCCTTTTGGCAGTGTTAATGGAGACTGAAGAGTTTACCCTCTACCCAGACAGGACTTCTAGTGGAGGAAGAGGATCACCAACCCACCCACAGAAACTTTGACTCAAAATTTACCCTGCCTACAATATGTGCAGGGATAAAGATAGAGTAGAGATTGAGAGATTGTCCAACCAAGGTCTGGCCAAACCTAAGCCCTACCTTATGGGAGAGAGCCAGATCCTGACACTGTTAATGATATTCTGCTATTCACACAAGCAGAAGCCTAGCTGTTCTCTGAGAGGCTCCATCCAGCAGCAGATCAAACCAGTTGCTGAGACTCACACAAAACACTGAGGGAAGTGTAGGGAGTTTTGTGAAAAAGTGAGAGGAAGGATAGAAGGACCTAAAGGTACCAGGAACTCCACAGGAAGAACAACAAAGCCAATTAACCAGGGCCCAGAGTGGCTTGTGGAGACTGAAGCACCAACCAAGGACCATGCATAGACTAGATTTAGGCTTCCTACACAAATGTACCTGACCAGCAGCTCAGTCTTCTTTTGGGTTCCCTAGTAAGAGGGACTGTCTCTGACCTGGACTCTATTGCGTGCTTTCTGATCACAACCGCTAGTGGCATGGACTTGCCAGGGCACAGGGAAAGAGGGGGCACTCAGTTCTTATGAGACTTCATGAGCTGAGTGGGTGGGTGAGGGGGTGGACTACTCATATTGGAAGACTAGAGGAGGGAGGTCTTTGGAAGAGAAAAGGAGTGTGAGACTGGGAAGAGAGGAGGAAGAGGTCTCTGCTTGGGATGTAAAGTGAATTCATTAATTAAATAGAAAAAAAAGAGTAGAACAAAACAAATGGAGAAAAAAATTAAAAGAAAACAGCATAAGAAGTGCAGCATGGGGTGAGGGGGGACAGAGAACCCATTGAAAACTTAAAATCTAAAACTATAATATATTAACAAAAGACCAGAAAGGTAGAAATACCAAACAAAGAATTATTAAGAAAAAATATTCCAAAAATACAATTGAGTTCATATTGAGTTGGTCATCTACTTCTGGACATGAGACCTGCTCTTAAGTACGGTTTGTATATCCATGAGATTCCATTGGGAAAAAATTAATGTTTCCTTCTTGGTTAGGGATGGGAGCTCATTCTTACCTCCCCGTCTCAGGGCTGGGAACCTATCGATCTTGGACTTGTGCATTCTGTCTCAGTCTCAGTCAATCCTGTTGTGTTTGAAAAGCATTGTTTCCTTGATGTCATCGATCTCCATTGACTCTAACAAATTTTCTGCCTCCTTTGCCAAGTTCCCTGAGTCCTAAGGCTAGAGGTCTGATGTAGACTTTCCATCAAGTTCGGTTACTGATGTAGAGCTTCAAGTTCTGTTACTCTTTGCATATTATCCAGTTGTGAGTCTCTGTATTTGTTGCCATTTCTGCAGTAGGAAGTTTTCTCTGATGATGGCTAAGCAAGACACTGATCTATGAATATAGCAGCATGTTGTTAGGGGTCATTTTATAGTTATGTGATGTTAGAGGAACAAAATTATTTGGTTTCCTGCTAGGTACATGGCTATTATAGTCACAAGTTCTTGGCCAATCGAGGTATGTCAGTTTCATGGAGTGGGGCTTAAATACAGTTGTCATGTTTGTTTATTTGCACATCTTTTAAGCAACTATTGTATCACCATATCATGGAGACAGGGCACCAATGTAGATCAAAGTAGCTGAGTTGGTGTTTACTTTTCTCTTTCGGTATTATTACCTTCCAGTACTGTAAACACTACTCAGTAAGAATGAAGCTGTAGTTAGACACCAGCTCATGTTCTCTGCGTTCAATGAGATAGGTAGGTACTGTCTTCATATATTGGACTTTTCCATCAGTTTGTGGAACACAACCAATAGATTTGGCAACAGACAGTGTTTTTATAGTAAGTTTAAAAGGGATCCCTTTGGCTAATGACACAATTAGATTAAACATGTTCATGGCACTGAAGGTTTCATTTGGTGGTGAGAGACGTCTTATCTGGGCTTTGTCTCTGTGTTCTTTAGTAATACTGTTTATATGGTTTTGCTCATATATATATATATATGTGTGTGTGTGTGTGTGTGTGTGTGTATGTGTGTGTGTGTTTGTGTGTGTGTGGACAGACATATAAATACATACAAACACAGACACACACAAACACACACACACTCAACACATACCAATTCTAGTGTAGTAGGTTTCCAAATGACACCTCAGACGGCTTTTGTTTTATTTTTCCCTCCCATATGTCTTTCAAATAATAGAAAAATGAAGAAAAATTATTACAACAGCTCTTAGATCCCTATTTCTTTAGCATCAGGAGTCACAGAATTTTATTAGGTCCGTGATAGCCAATCTGTTTTTCTGAAGATTGCCAACTTTTTTTTAGCTCCCACCAAGTGTAAATACTAATGATGAAATAAAGGAAAAAGCTTATTCAAATTTAACACATATAACTTTCATTTAACCACATATTTTCTTATTTATAGTAGTTTTATTCCTCTGAAATACATATGACACATGCATGCATATGCTCATTTGCTTTCTACTTGAGAATACAAACTGATTGATATATGGAATATGCATTTCTTGATTATTGTATTCCACTTCTTTTTATAATGATACTCCAAAAATCTCTAGGGAACAAACATATTCAATTAATAATCACATAAATACTCATCCTAAAAGATGCCAACCTAATGGAATCGTGTTTTCCTTCTTGCTTCCTACCACTGATGCATCTCTTAAGAGTGAAACTCAATATATTAAATGATATTACCAGGTCCATTTCCTAAGCAAGACAATACAGAGCTGTAAATCATGCAGTAGAAAATATGATTGCAGTATGCTTATTTATAGATGTGGTCTCAAAGTTACACACCATGTATAATTCTGATACATTTTGGCTTCATAACAAAGAACTGAAGCAAATTTTTACACCTAATATGAAAAATCTTGCTGAGGGATGATAGCTCTTTATCTTACAACTGACAAATATTACAAGGTAATGAACAAAGGAATAAAAGGGGATGCAAAGCTGACTTCACAAGTTAGTATTTAAAACACGATCAGAGCAGACTGAAAGAAAATGCTAGTTGAAATGACTTCCTACAATAGCGAGTCATAAAATTCTAATGAGTTAGAAATGCGTCTGCAACATGGATCAAGCCAATCTAGGTTTGGCACGCTACTGTTTTCATGCCACTTTAAGTGAAAATTTGACAAAAATACTAAAAATAATAATCTTATAAGTAGTATATGTAGTAATACCTACATATATTGGTATTCTGTAGATGTTTCCAATTCATCTTCCGTTATGTGAATTCACCCAGTACCGTGTATGATACATCAATTCCATCCTCAGTTTTGGTCCATTATGAATCTGGGGAAACTATGGCATAGGAGTGAGCACCTTGTTCAATATTGTGCTTCCTTCCTCTACAACTCAGAAACTATTTTGGTGGCCAGATTCCATTCACTGATGCCATTTTCAGTTATGGAACTCCAGAAAATGAAGCTCCACTTCAGAAGGCCCAATGGTTGCTTCAGATTACAGTATTAAGATAGAGCCTCTGTAAACAAGCACCTGAAAGCTGAGAGGACATATATAACATGATCCTTGCTAATTTGCTTAATTTGTAATTTTGTATTGTTTGTTCTACAAGGTAAATGCAATATGTTTTACTTCATTAAACTGGTTTTCAATACAAAACATCCAGCTCTGGATATTTTCGATGACAATGGAAAATGGTATGTTCCACCTAATATTATAAATGTGCCTACCCCTAAATGTATGTCAACATGAAATGTCGACTCAGGGTGGCGATGATGTATTACTCATCCACTTAGGCAAATTATAGCTCAGGTGCAGGATACTGATAATGAGGTAGTGTAACATATACGTATACTTGCCCCTACATTTTATTGTGAGCCTGAAAATGCTGTAAAATAAAGTCTATTAAAACAGCTTTACAGAGCTATATCATTGATAACTAGTCAATATGAAAAATAACCTATATTTTTAACTGACAATAATAAAACATTTTAAAAATTTTTGATAAGTATGTGCTATAAAATAGGTACAGAAACATGGTGCAAATTCTAAGAAATGCTCTTAACTAAACTGTTGCAAACCGTTTATATAAACAGGATGTTTATAATGTGAGACAATTCCTTAGCATACTCATTTTAAGTAATATTATGTAATTAACTAATTCCTGTGTTTGTCACAAAGCCAGGTGTTTATTTTTCATGTGAACTTTGCTATACTTACAGGTGGCCTTTGCTCTACTTGGGGATCTTGGAATCTTATTTCTAATTTTGTTACATCTATTACAATGTTAAATTGTAACAACTTAAGACTTCTTTTATCTTCTTTTTTTTTTTCAATATAACCCACAGCCATCTGGTGTTTTAAATTTACTATTTAAGTTAACTATGCATTTCATAACAGTTCTGAGGTTCTAATTTGTCCATATATGCCAACTCATCACTCCTAGAGTAACTATGTCTTAAGGGGTCTAATGTAAGTGTGCTATATAGTATTAAGACGAGAAAACATCATCTTTTATGACATGATCTGAATACATAAAAGTATAAAAATGGCGGTAGCTCAGAGTAAATCTTAATAGCTATCTGGCGAAAGAGTCTCTTTTCTATGTGTTCTCATTGTATACAACTATAAATAATATTTTAAAAAATTGTTAGGAAAGTACAATGTGACAATATAACTAAACAAATGCTACAAATTTCACATTCCTGCATAAATGTTAAAACATTGTTATTATATTTAAGCTTCCCTACAGAGATTTTGAAATCTGTGACAGGGCAGCCTTTCCTGGTTCTCTGAGCTCCAGCTTTGACAACTTTACCCTGGAGGTAACAACTTACCCTGACATGCAGCCCGGCTGCAATGCAAGCACCCACTGCTCCTTTTTGGCAGGTTGTGCTGATTTATGAGGCTATTTGATTTATTTAATGTACCATGCCTTTGATTGCATATACTCTATAGCAGTCACTCAAGATGCAAACAAACATATCATATGCTCTTTAATCACTCCCATCCCCCTTGTTATCAATCACTGCCAATAGGAATGGAACAACAGTGATGCATGCAGCAAATTTAAGGTCAGCAAACTTGGGTTTGAACAGCAGCAATTCTGTGCAACCTCTCATCAGGAAAAAGGGCTCAGTATTCTTCCAGCTCAGGATGAAAATGGGAAAGAGATAAAAGAATGCTATATTTTAGTAAGGTAAAAAAAATCTCGGGAAATGATGAAATAGGAAGAGCTGGATGTGTTGATGGATGCCTATGGTCCAAAAATTTAGGAGGTTGAGACAGAATGATCATGGACTTAGGGCTAGTTTGAGCAACATAGTGAGGCCCTGTAACAGAATGAGGAAAAGAAGTAAATAATCATTAGAGAAAGTAAGGGAAAATTGAAATAGACATTAAATTTTATATCTGTCTGATTTTAATGTGAGATTTTAATATGCAGAGAACATACATAATAACACCTACATTTATTCTAAATATAAATATTTATTCTAAATATAAATATAAACATATATTCTATTCTAAAGGGATATTGTTTAAAACTGCCATGTACTCACTCATTCAAAATTTCTCCACTATGTATGTTATTTAAATTTTTGTTGTCCTTTATTTTTTGAATATTATCTCTCTTAAGAATAATAGCGGAGCTCCACAAGGAGAGCAACAGAACCAAAAATTCTGGGCCTAGGGATCTTTTCTGAGACTGATACTCCAACCAAGGACCATTCATGGAGATAACCCAGAACCCCTGCACAGATGTAGCCCATGGCAGCTCAGTGTCCAAGAGGGTCCCTAGTAAGGGGACTAAAGACTGTCTCTGACATGAACTCAGTGGCTTGCTCTTTGATCACCTCCCCCTGAGGGGAGAGCATCCTTACCAGGCCACAGAGGAAGCCAATGCAGCCAGTCCTGATGAGACCTGATAGACTAGAGTCAGATGGAAGTGAGGAGGACCTCCCCTATCAGTGGACTGGAAAGGGGCATGGGAAGAGAAGAGGGAGGCAGAGCAGCAATGGGAAGGGACAAGGTAGGGGGCTACAGCTGGGATAGAAAGTGAATAAATTGTAATAAAAATATTGTAAAAAGGAAATAATGTTGTAAAGTGTGCTCTGGCAATGCTACAAATATGCTCATGTTCTTTGAGCTCCTCAGCTGTCTCATTTCTAGAATGAATCCCTCCATGTTGATTCATTTTTTTCTTTACAGAGGAAAGAAAAAGAAAATCAAAAGGTATTATTTATTTTTTTCATAATTTGCATTTTTAAATTATTTTTATTAATTATAGTTTATTTACTTTGTATTCCCCTGTAGCTTACTCTCTCTTCCCCTCTCAACCCTACCATCCCTCCTCTTTCCCACCCATACCCCTCCCCCAGTCCACTGATAAGGGAGGTCTTCCTCCCTTTCCCTCTGATCCTACTCTATCAGGTCTCATCAGGAATGGCTGCATTGTCTTCCTTTGTGGCCTGGTAAGGCTGTCCCCACCACAGGGTGTGTGTGTGGGGGTATCAAAGAGCAGACCAATCATTTCCTGTCAGACAGTCTCTGTCCCCATTACTCTGAACCCACTTGGACACTGAACTGCCATGGGTTACCTCTGTGCAGGGGTTCCAGGCCATATCCATGAGTGGTCCTTGGCTGGAGTATCAGTCTCAGAGAAGACCCCTGTGCCCAGATATTTTTGTATCTGTTACTGTCCTTGTGGAATTCCTGTCTTCTCCAGGTCTTACTGTCTCCCACTTCTTTCCTAAGATTCCCTGCACTCTGCCCAAAGTTTGGCTATGTGTCTCAGCATCTGCTCTGATCTCTGAAGGGTAGAGTCTTTTAGAGGCCCTCTGTAGTAGGCTCCTAGAAAAAAGATAGCATCTTCAACAAATGGTGCTGGTCTAACTGGATGTGTACATGTAGAAAAAAACGCAAATAAATCCATACTTATCACCCTGCACAAAACTAAAGTCCAAGTGGATCAAAGACCTCAATATAAAACTAGACATACTAAACCTGTTAGAAGAAAAAGTGGGGAAGAGCCTGGAACTCATTGGCTCAGGAGACAACTTCCTGAACAGAACACCCACAGCACAGGCTCTAGGAGTAACAATCGTAAATGGGAGCTCATGAAGCTGAAAAGCTTCTGTAAAACAAAGGACACTGTCCTCAGAACAGAATGACTACCTACAGATTGGGAAAGGAGCTTCACCAACCCTATAGCTGACAGAGGGATAATATCTTGTATATATAAAGAAATCAAGAAGTTAAACAGCAACAAATCAAATAATCCAATTAAAAATGGGGTACAGAGCTAAACAGAAAATTCTCGGTAGAGGAATATCGATTATCAGAGAAACACTTAAAGAAATGGTCAGTGTCCTTAGTCATCAGGGAAATGAAAATCAAAACAACCCTGAGATTTCACCTTACACCCATCAGAATGGCTAAGATGAAAAACTCAAGTGAGAACACATGCTGGAGAGGATACGGAGAAAGGGGAACCCTCCTCCCCTGCTCGTGGGATTGTAAACTTGAACAACCACTTTGGAAATCATCTGGAGCTTTCTAAGACAATTAGGAATAGAGCTTCTTCAAGATCCAGCTATACCACTCCTAGGCATATTTCCATAAATTGCATTTGATCATGCGTCCTTCCCCAAACTTCTCCCAGATCCTTCCCACCTATCTAACCAATGCGATTTATGTTCCTTTTAAAAATGCTCTCACTCTCTCTCTCCCTCTGTTCCTCCTTTCTGCCCTTCCTCCCTCCCTCCCCTCCCTCTCCCTCCCTCCCTACTTTCTTCTCTTCCATGTGAAACTCAAGACAAAAATTCCAAAACAAAGTTTCATGAAACAACATCTCCCCACCACACTCATGCATGCTCGCAAAATCAAAAACAAAAACAACAAAACCTGAGATGTTCATTTTTTGTTTGCCAAGTACTTCTAGTAATGGGCCCTATCCTATATTGTGGTTGATAGTCTCAGTGAAACCCCATTGGAGAAAACTGATGTTCCCTTTTCCAGTCTATCAATTGCAAATGGCTTCTTGGTTAGAGGTAAGAACCCATTTCTACCTTCTCTGTAATGTGGTGAGGTGGACCCTGTGTGTCTTGAATCTGTGCTGGTCTTGTGTGCACAGTCGCTTTCTTTTAAATTTTATTTTATTAACAAAACACTGTTTACTCAGAGCTGTCCACTATGTCTGGTTCTTTCAGTCTTCCTGGCTCCTTTCCTCAGAAATTCCTGAACCCTGGGAAGAGGAGTTAGATGAGGATATTCTGTTTATGGTTGACCTCCAAAGTCTCCTCATTGTTCAGCTGAGGGTCTTTGCAATAGTTCCTGTCTACTTCAAGAAGCTTCTCTGCTGTGGGCTGAGATTTGTTCATGTATGTATTTAACAATATGTTGTTAGAAATCAATATTACTATGTCCCTTTAGTAGAGTAACAGGTTAACCCCTAGGCCCATGACCTATCAAGTCTCAGGTCTTTGATCACCAAAGTAGTGTCTTATAGGGGGTTTATCTTATAAAGTACCTTTTCTGCATGCATGTGTATGTGTGTGTGTGTGTGTGTGTGTGTGTGTGTATGTGTGTTTCGATACAGAGTTTCTCAGTATAGCCCATTCTGTCCTGTAACTCTACCTATAGACCAGGATGGTCTCAAAGCCATAGAGACCCACCTGTGTCTCTCAATGCCAGGACTAAAGTCATGTGCCACCACTGCTTTCTTATGAAGTAGCACTTAAAAAAAGAAACCAATCTGGAAAAAGAGCTAATAGTTCAAAGGAATAGCTGTAAGCAGCTTTTAACACTTGCTTAATTTTAGATGATGTAAATCACATTGTGCCCCAATTTCCATAGATTATTAATAAAAATATTTAAATGTATATATATATAAATTTATGTACATGTTATTTATATATTTTGCATATTATAGACATGATTTTTTAAATTGCATATATTTTCATTAACTTTAATATTCATGTAATGTTGATCATGTAGAAAATCCAAAGATTATTATAGTGCCTTCATGTAATTGCAAAGAAGACCAAGATTCTGTATACATACACAGACACATCATCCATACACAATGCATTATATATGCATGCATGTATATTTGTATATATGTAAACACAAATATTTACACATACACAAACACACATATACACATATATGATCCTGAGTTGCTTGAAAGGTAGACAGATGCTTTTGGTGATAGATTGGCATATAAAATGAATAATAAATTATTTTACATCTCACATATTAAATTTATTACATATACTTGTGATTCCAGGAAACAACTGGAAGAATATTGCAAATGAAACACAACGTAATACAGTATGTTTGAAAAGGGCAAATCTGATTTTGTACTTTATTTTTTGTCTTTCTCTTGGCTTAGAAGACAAATTTTATTTATTTTTTATTCTGGAATATTCCTCTGATTTCTGATATGGAAAACATTCAGAAGAGACCAGTACTTGAAGTGAAAATTGTCACTTTGAGAATTCAGATGATTTATCAGCTGCAGAAAGTTTTGTTTCCTTCAGAATGTCTGATGAGGTGAGATTCCTTCCTAACAAGATCTAACAGATTAGTATAAAATCCAGAACAATACAGCTGTAATCAAGGACATTCCTCCAAAGGCAATCAATTGTTATGGAATAGATAATGTGTTTCCCTGCAAAGGGAGAAAGTAACTATTATCCAGATGTTATTAATCTTCCTTGAAACACTTTTAACATTCCAACATGATGTATTAAATTATTTTCTTTCTGTTTTTTTATATTTTGAGGAAATATTAAAAGTTCACTGACTTATTGTCAAATTGCAGGCTCAGTCAAGGGCACTAAATTAACACCTTTCCAATAAATCATGCTAATAATTTACCATGTAAGATGTCAGCTTTCATCATATTTGCCCTTTAGAAAGACAAGTAAGAGTTAGACTGGTAAAAAAATAATAATAACTTGATTAAGTAGCTCATGTCGCAGATGGCATACGTATGACTATACAGGTACAAAATGCAGGTACTTTTAATGCACTTAAAATGTTTTAAAAAAGAATATTTAAGAAGTTCATGTTAAGCTAATGTAAACTCACTTTCTTTAGTACTATCTAGGTTTCTCCCATTTTCCTATGGTTTTTGTTGTTGCTGTTATTGATAGATTGGGTCAGGATAACAAATTCTGAATGAGTATTTGTTGTGGTAAATCACATGGGTGATAATAACCACGGCTCTTACTTGCACTTTTAAATCATCTTTATTTAGGCATATCATCTGTAAATTGCTCAAAAGTGTGCATGCATCATATATGACTAATACAATGATACTCATGTATTTTTTAATGAAAACTCTTCTGAATTATGAGGTTTTGCTCTGATTTTACTAAATTATGTTCATGTTAAACAAATGCTCATAATTTTCTGTGATTCAAGTTTGAGAGTATTCAACATTTGACTGATTTTCATCCACTTACGTGCTATTTTGCAGAGTATACACTTTATTTTATGTGAAGACTTTTCAAATTTTGAAGAGTTGGATATACTTTGACTGATTGTCCATTTAAGTAAAGTGATTAATTATTATACTTGATTTGTTGCAGACTTTTTTCTGACAAGATTGAGAGAGTACATGAAGCAATGCTCTTATCGTCTGTTATTTACTCATCTACTTTGCATGTTTTGTAAGTATTGGACCAGGCTCTGGATATAAAAATATTTATTGGTTAAAACTTTTCCCCATTCTCAGAGTTTGCATTCACATAATAAACATGTCTATAGAAGTTATAATAAAGTAGATATCAGGTCAGGGTGAAAACTCCGTTGTTGAAAGCACTTGTGTGTGACTCACATGATTTGAGTTCAATCTCTGGAACGCAAATAAAGATAGATTGATAGATCTAAGTCTGTAAAGCTGTTCTTTGACTTACACATGTATTCTGTGGCACATATGTGCTCTTACACATGTAGTAAACATATGTGGTAATAATAATGTAATTTAAAAAATAATGCAAAGAAAAAAGCTTGCAGTGTGCTTTGAAGTCTCTGTGAAAGGATATAGATTCTCTTTCTCTGCTGAACTGAGGCGATACAGACAGGGCCAATCCATACCGAAGAACAGAGACAGAAGATAGAGAGAGAAACATTTCCAAAAACTTGATAGCCTCTTAAACAGCAGTGAACAAGAGAGACAGGCAAAGTTGATGGTGAAGACCTATAGCCAAGGCTGTCCTCAGAGCTCTGTGCTCATTTTATGATACATGTGCTCACCTACTTTCACACAGGAATAAACATATTCACACTATACATGTACACATACAAACAACACACACACACACACATACACACACTCTTACACACACAAGGGGTGAGAGTCAATGTGGTCAAAACACTGCGAGAGAGAAGTCCTGCAAGCAACACTGTAAAAGTGTCTTCAGATATTTATGCACATCTAATCATTTAAGTTACTAGTATATACAGTGCTAAAATGATATTACCAGAATTATAGGAAGAAACACAAAGTTTGTTTTCTTAGTTATTTAATATCAACAAGAGACTTAGGGACAAACAATAAAACTGTTTTTTAGACCACCTGGAGCATGAAAAAAAAAAGTTATAAATGGCTAAATGGAAAATGGTATGCTGTTTTCATATAGGAGGTCTTAGAAAGGTCTTCATGGTAAAACAAAATAAAAGAAAGAAAGAAAGAAAGAAAGAAAGAAAGAAAGAAAGAAAGAAAGAAAGAAAGAAAGAAAGAAAGAAAGAAAAAAAGGAAGGAAGGAAGGAAGGAAGAAAGGAAGGAAGGAAGGAAAGAGAGAGACATGGTATTTTAATGAAGTGAAGCAGGCAAACAGGAGTAAACTTATAGAATTAGTGGGAGAAGGAAAATCAATACTTAGGCTTTAACTGTAAACATGCATGTTTTCTGGCCGCGTGAAAATGCAGAGGATAAATATAAAAACAGAGTATATACAGGAAATAAACACAGCATCTGCTTGGAGATGATCGTATTTGTAATGAAACATAGCAATAGAAGTAAAGAAAATGTACATGTTTTGAAGAGAGAGACAGAAAGAATGATTCAGGGAAAGGATTTTGGACATGGAAAAAAACTCAATGGCCACATCCACAAATGCTGTAGTCTTAGAAATGGTAGTGAGGTGGCTATACATACCAGAGCTGTGAAGGTTTTAAAAGGACTGAGTTTGGGAAAAAGATGTTGGCATGCCTGGTTTATATTAAGCTTAAAATGAAAATGAGATATTTAAGTCAGATACTGTGTTGGGTTTGGAGAGTGGAACCTGAAAATCTATCAAAATAAATATATTATGAAGATGCAATTTTGAGGCCTTTCACTTGAAGTCTTGGGCTACTAAGGGGCCACAGCTAGAGATGAAGAACTAGGATAGAGCCTTTAAACACAGATATATTTAGACACCAATTCTCTGAGAAGCCGCTGAAAGAATCCAGAGCTCTACAGGGGACTCCTAGAGTGAGATATTGAAAATTCTGTATTTTTCCAACTGAAAAAAATGGGGTGAAGTTGAGAATAATCTCACTAGTTTTGTATCTGAAAATCATTCAAACTCCTTACGAATATTATCTGGATAGTGTTAGGCAATCTAGGTTTATTTAGGAGTATTGAGATGAAAAACCAGAATAATTATTTTTCAGTGCAATTACTGAGGTAATTTAAAGTAAACAGGGACAGAAAAACCCCAGTGACGAGTGGATGAGAGACAGGCCATGTTTTACCATTGTGTGTGTTGGTTAGTGATTTTTAAAATGAAAAGCATTTTGTAGGTATATGAAAATAGATGAAAGTGATAATTCAGTCCACAGAAACAAAGCCCTCGGACAGGTAAGAAAAAGATGATGAGTATGTAGAACAAACACAGGGAAACATTAATGGATTTTTGTTTGTTTGTTACATTAATTGATTGATTGACTGATTGATTGATTGCTAGTTTTCACTTCCAATTGATAAGGGCGGCACATTTTACTAAGAGCATGTAAAGGAAAAGGATTTAGATGTTTCAAATGAAAACATTAAATATTTATCTTGAAGGAAAAGAGGTAATGGGAATTCCGAGAAATGTAGTAAGGTTTGATGGTCTTAAAATGAAGGTTATATATTCCGTCTCAGAAGTGAGACATAGACTTGATTTGAGTTACTTTTCATTAAATGAGCTGCATCTGAATCAGGTCCAGAGAATGATTCTGATGTTTTGTGAATTCCAAAGGCAGCCCAGGCAAGAAGGTAAATGGGTTTTGAGGGAAGATGCAATCACTGAAAAGGAAAATGATGTCTTATTGGAGGAGTAAAAAATAGTTGAATAATTTTGCCAAAATATTTCTAAGATGTTTTCTTGCTGGTGGGCATATTGATGGGAAACCATGAGAGAATAGAAGGTGATCTCCGCTGTAGATCCTCAGGTTTTGATAATGACTCAATGAGTACCTAGAAAATCTAGGATTAGATGGCCATAGTTTAATCACCATCAGTGAACCATGCATTGTCAAGTGGTATGTAAAAAGAGGACAGCAGCTAGGCTTTCTAATTCAGTCAATCTACTGCCATATTTAGAGATGACATTAATCTTATAGTTAAAATACTCATTTTCCAGATCTGCCCTTTTCCCACTTTAAATGCCAAACCATCAAAAATGGGTGGCTTTCCATGTGATTCTGACCAGGTGGCTATGAATTACTGTTGTGATACCTCCCTGTGTGAATTCAGTTAATTTTCTTGAATGACTCAAAGAATCCAGCAAAATATTTACCTACACTTTTAGAAAAATTTGATAGGAATTACAAATGATAGAGATGACAGAGATGAAGATATTTACCCGGAGTGCTCTGAATCTTATCTGTTGTAATAAATAAAATGGGGTAATGGGCTATATGGTGTTTATTATTTGCCTAATAAATATGGCGGCAGTCACAAGTAATATGACACAGACACCTATTAGATTTTATAATTGCCTTATTACATTGGGCCAGACAGATATTTCTACATATGCTGTCTCAAAAACTTCACCATTGACCTAGTCCCCATACAAAGCCATTCACCATCCTTATCTGGGCTACTTGCCATCCATAATCTTATAAATACTTCTTTATACTTTCATCTGTGCTTTTCCATGACATTATTGGAGTCCTTCCTCCTGACCTCACATGGCTCCTTCTCCATGCTAACCCACTGTGGCATCCTCCTTCCTCCTCTCTACTCATTCAACTCTCTCCATGACTCTCCCGTCCTCAAAAGTTCAGGAACCTTAGACATGCCTGCCCCATTCTGCCCTGGCCAGGTATAGGCCATTTAATCAACCAACCAGGTATGTCTTAGGCAGGGTTACACAATATCCAGGGGGCAACCAGATCTTGAGGTCCAGTAACTAGCATCAATATTCAAGAATCAGACCAAACTCCCAAACCTATCTTCTGGGGTTATTATGAAGATATTATTACAGAGGTATAAATGAAGCAGAGAAAATCATGTTGAAATGTAAAAGGACAATGTATAAAGATCAAGTGGAGAAAGAAAGCAAGACTTAATTGATGACATTCTTCTTAGGCTCTGATCAAAATCTCTACCTCCCAGAATGTGACAGGTACAATTCTGAAATAAAACTCTTATACCTTCTTCTTAGTCAACTCCAAGACATTGAGGCAGGGATTAGAGTTTCAGTGACCTGATTTAGGATTTGGAGATTTTACATTTTTGTGACTTGCCTTGGGGAGAGAGTCATAACCAAAAACCATAGATGGAAACATGTATAAAGTATCACACGTTGATGGCACAGATATTAGGCCTGAATACTTGGATTCAGAACTGACTACAAATTCTAAAAATCTGAATGAAAATGGGAGTATTTGGTGATTCTGTTCACTTTAATGCATGCCTTCTTTGAAGTAAATGTAAGAAAGGCCAACAAAAATACTGAGTAGGTGGTAGAGACAATAGATTCTGGGTAATGATCAAGGATGGAAATATCCATATGAGAATGTCCCTCATGCATGCTGCATAAATATGATATTCTGCAGGCCTCCAAAAGTTAACCCTGACTATTTTAGTGTGTTTATAATTCTTGCAAAAAAAAATTGACTTTCTACTTCTGATGTAAAGAGAGCAGTATTTGTCTCACAATCTTGAAAACTCAACATCAAGGTCAGGGAGCTCCATTTGCTTTGACCACTTGCAAGGGTGGATCCTTATGGTAGGAACAAAAGTCAGAGCAAGTAGTTACACCTACAGACAGGAAGAAAAAGACAAAAAGGAAGACAATCATATAACCCTCTGTGGAGCTATGTGTCCATTACCCCAGAATTTTACACTAAGTCTTGACAGGTCCACACACACAAAAACACTTTTATATACGTAGCACTGTGGGTCATTAGCCAGATTCAAATCCTGGATGATGATAAATTAGTGATAAAAATGTTATTATTAAATATATAATTTGTGCATTTCTTATAAATTCTGTTAACTATTAACTATTGTGTTAAATATATCATAGTTATATTTCAAAAATTGTTTATGGAGAAAATACACAGCATGTGATATTCTTCAGTGTGCTTATTAAGCCGGAGATAGAATATTGTGGTTTATTGTTGGTTAGCCTTGTTATGAGCGCATAGTAGACCATTCCTAAGAGCAAAATGCATCCACCTTTAAATAAGACCGTGAGTCATATTTAGATAATTATTACACCCTTTACCTAATCTCTACAGAGATATTCATAGTTGAACAAAATCAGATTTAACTGAGTTATACTGAGTTTTCTCACATTATTATTATTATTAAGATAGAATTCTGAACATCCAGACTAGGACCATGTTTCTTCCTTACTGCCAATGGACTGATTGCCAACCCTGATTGAGAAACTTTTCATGAGGCATCCTGTATAAATTCAGAGCTTATGTTCAGGTGCAAGACAGACTGTCATTCGTGAGAAATGTTAGGTCTGCAATGTACACATACAATCAAAACATAGAGGATGTGAAAAAAAAATAGTGGAGACCCATGCAACATACAGGTTCTTCAACTGATACTTTTAGCATTCATGTAGGCCACTGAGAATGAATTATCCTGGTGCTCATCTGCCATTATTTCTTACTTGCTGACTTCTGTACTGAGCTTGGATTCAGCCAGGTGCAAGAAAGAACAGTTATTGAAAGTCATATTAATTAACTTCCTCCATTATTAAAAAAATGTCATCCTTTAGCTCTTTTACATTCACCATCTTTGTAAATTGGAACTATATTGTGTTATACACTTATATACACAGATTGATTTCCTAATGAGGTCAAAATAAAGTATTTTGTCAAGCCTTTGCTAAATAATTCTTATTATTTTTTCCTAATTATGAAGAATAAAATGATAGAAACCTATATTGTTGGAGGTGGGTCTGATGCTTTTATTTTGATACTAATTACTGGCCCTCAAGATCTGGTTACTGCCTGGATAGGATACACCTATCCTTGTGTAAACCTGCCTAAGACATTATACCTGATTGGTGGCTTAAAAGATCTAAAACCTGAAGCAGGGGGTAGGTATGGCTAAGGTTCCTAGGTTTGGGGTTCAGTAGAATTATGAGAGAGAAAGAGGGGGGAGCAAGGAATAAAGGAAAAAGGAAGATGGCATGATGGGTTAGAGTAGAGAAGGAACCACATGGGTTGGGAGGAAGGACTGCGAGAATGGCTTGGATGGAGAGAACACCAAGAGAAAAAATATAAGCAAATATTTATAATGTAATGGATGGAAGGTAGCCCAGCCCAGATAAGAATGACTAAGGTAGTTGATATTGGATGGAGGCTGGGAGGTGGATGGGGAGGTTGTTGAGATAGGTAAAAATATCTGCCCAGCCTAAGGTAAATAGGCAATTATAAAATCTAACAGGTGACTGTGTCTTATTATTTGTGATAGTGGGCTAAATAATACTGACACAATAATTATAGGGCTAATAATAAACATTATATAGCCAAACACCAAATTTATTTCATTCAACACTACATATTTTTAAGTGTTTTATAGTCATTTTCCCTAAATTTTAAGGTGAACATTTCCATAAACTTTTAAAATATGAAAATAATTACCTATAACTGAAATTAAAATAATACAGAAATATAAATTTTTATTTTACTGTTAACATAAGTTCATCTCACTTTAAAAATTGTCAAAAATTAGATGATTTTCAGTTATTTGTATTATAAACAATGCTTCAAAAGAAATCTTTGCTTTTCTATGACGTTAATGTTTTTTTCCTCCCAGATGTCACATGTTGCTCTCAGCATAAAATTACAATTTTATTGACTTTCAAAACAGAAAAAAATGATTGAGCTAATTAAGATATACCCATATCTGTGCATATGTATGTATGGCAGAGAAAAAGGCATTTGCTTGCCTAAGAACTATTATTTATCTCCATGTCTGATAAATGCCTATAATTCTCTTGCCTCTTTCCCCCATGTATGGTTTTATAGTTGTGTCGTTCCTCCCTCAGCATGGAATGATAGCTGGGTGTCCACCTAATTAATTTAGAAATATGATTTATTTATCTCCTCTGAAAATCATATTTAAATCATATTTAACAAGTAAAGATTTTGATAGTTATTAGTTCCACAGATCTCAGACATCACATCTGCCCCCTTCTTTCTCTCTCTCTCTCTCTTTTTTAATCATTTCCTGTCTTTCACCTGAAAGAGACACAATCATGGCTCTGAACAAAATGCTGTTGCCCTCTTTCAGTAGCTTGAGTTACCTTGGAATGGCCTTCGCAGATGTCCTGTTTGCTACCCTCTCCCGGGCTCTTCCGATTCAGTTCAGCTTTACAGGAAGTGCACGTCTACTTTTAATGACAAGGTTCAGGTTGTTCTGATGAATGTCTGTCCCCTAGCCCTGATTGACACGAGCAGGCTGTGGAGGATGACAAATTGTCAGACAACAGATCAATCTGTTTTCTCCATTAAGTAATGAGTAATGAAAGGGCAGAAGCACGGGGAGGGGCTGCTTTCTGTGATACCCGCAGGCCTGCTGAAGATATTTGTAAATCAAACATGTTAGCAGTCTGTGTGCACTTATTATATATGCAGAAATGTGTGTGTTTGAATGATGAGAATCGAATGCTCAAAAGATACCTTCAAAAATGAAACAAGGAATAAAAATCATGGGGAGAGATGTGTTGAGCAAGCTGTGAATGTAAAATATTATTTCCCCTGAGGATGAAGAGACCATGTTGTATAGGGAGATGAGAGTGTGTAAGATTCATATTAGATACTTAAAAATACAGAAACTATTAATTATTAGTTATTTTAGCATGATTTTGGTGTAACAAAGGGGATATATTTTTAAGAAAACCCTGCTGAATCATTCACTTCAGACCATATTTCATAGATGCTGTACCTGGGAATTACCAGGACAGACACATTTCATCTTACTTGTCAGCTTAAAATTTCAAACAAAGAAAAACCTACAGAAATCTGCAGCTTTTCAGGCAGTGTTTTCTATTGTTTTGCAGAATGAATAAGTTAGAATTCAAGTGCCAGCTTTAGGTTTTATGTGTGCTTGTAGTAAAACATTCAGAGTAGGAGCCTGGAGCTTTCTGTAGAAAGTTAACTCAATTACTCTTGCTCTCGAACATCTTGAGAGCAGGGATGGAAACTCCAGACGTTCTTCCATTGCACAGGGGTACAGGGTTGTTTTAGCTATTTGGCTTTTTTCTTGTTGTTTTTTTTGTATGAAGTTGACAATTATTCTTTTAAGGTCTGTAAAGAATTGTGTTGGTATTTGGATGGGAATTGCATTAAATCTCTAGATTGCTTTTTGGTAAGATGGCCATTTTTACCATGTTAATCCTAGCGATCCATGAGCATGGGAGATCTTTCCATCTTTTGCTATCTTTTCAATTTCTTTCTTCAGAGACTTGAAGCATTTGTGTGTGTGTATGTGTGTGTGTGTGTGTGTGTGTGTGTGTGTGTTTCTATCAGTCATTCAATTGCTTTGTTAGAGTTACACCAAGGTACTTTATGTTATTTTTGGCTGTTGTGAAGGGTGTTGTTTCCCTAAATTCTTTCTCAGCCCTTTTGTCTTTTGTAAACATGAGGGCTACTGATTTTTTTTTTTAGTTAATTTTATATCTAGCCACTTTGCTGAAGGTGTTTATCCTTAGTAGATCTCTAACAGAATGTTTGGGGTCACTCATGTATACTATCATATCATCTGCAAATAGTGATACTTTGACTTCTTCTTTTCCTATAAATCTCCCTTAGTTGTCATTTTGCTCTAGCTAGGACTTATGTTGAAGAGATATGAAGAGATTGGGAAGCCTTGCCTTGTCCCTGATTCCAGTGAGATTGATTTAAGTTTGTCTCCCTTTAGTTTGATGTTGGCTAAACGCTTCCTGTATATTGTCTTTACTATGTTTAGGTAGCGTCTTGTATCACAGAGCTCCCTAAGACTTTAAGCATGAAGTGATGTGATTAATACCTATCAGAATGAAAAAGATCAAAAAGTAAAAAGACAGCACCAGCTGTAGAGGATGTGGAGAAAAGGCAATGTTCTGCCATTGCTGGTGAGAATGTAAATTTGTAGAATCACTAGAAATCAATCTGGCGCTTTCCCAGAAAACTGGGAATAGCGCTACCTCAAGACACAGCTAGACAACTCCTGGGCATATATCCAAAAGGTGGTCAACCATACACCAAGGATATTTGCTCAACTGTGTTTATAGCAGCTTTATTTTTAATAGCCAGAATCAACCTAGATGTACCTGAACTGAAGGATGAATGGATACAGCAATTGTGGTACATTTAGACAATGGAATACTATTCAGCTCTTAAAAACAAGGAACTTATGGAATTTTCAAATAAATGGTGGGAACTAAAAAGATCATCCTGAGTGAAGTAAACCAGAAGCAGAAAGACACACATGGGATATACTCACTTTAAGAGGGTAATATCCATATAATATAGGATAAACATACTAAAATCTATAGACCTAAAGAAGTTAAACCAAAAGAAGGACCTTAGGAAACATGCTTTGTTCTCATTCAGAAGGAAAACAGGATAGATACTGGAAGCAGAAGAGAGGGAACAGGATGGAAACCTACCACAGATGTCCTCTAAAAGACTCCACCCAGCAGGGGATGGAAGCAGATGCAGAGACTCACAGCTAAACTTTGGGCAGAACCCTAGAGTCTTATGGAAGAAAGGGGATATAGAAGGATATGAGGGGGGCAGAACCCACAAGAACACCAACAGAGCCAAAAAAGCTTGGCCCAGGGGGAACTGCAAAGACTGATGAATCAACCAAGACCATGCATAGAAAGGACATAGATACCCTGCTCATATGTAGCCCATAGACAGCTCAGTCTCCATCTGGGTTCCCAAGGGAGGAAGAGACAGTTTCTAACATGAACTAGGTTGTCTGTTTCCTCTCTGGAAAGGGAGCTTGGCCAGCCTATAGAGGAAGAGGATTCAGTCAGTACTGATGGGACCTGATAGGCTGTGGTCAGACAGTAGTCAACTAGGATTTTCCTTAACAGCGGACTAGGGAAGATGGATAAGAGAGAAAGAGCAAGGGAGGGTAGGAACAGTAGGAGATGACAGAGGGGTCTACAACAGGGATACAAAATGAATAAAATTTAAAATAATAATAATAGTGATGATGATAATAGAAGTTAAGATGATTAAGTAACTTTTGAACTTCTAAGAGTTACAAGTAGTGAGTGAAATTATATGGAATTTGTTTTAAATAACAAAGATAGAAGAATTTAATGTCTGAGGAATAGGTTATAATTAGTCCGGAAGAAAAATTCCAGGCTTGAACCTGGAAATTGGTATTTCTATCCCCTCTCCTGCTTTCATTCAAGCTTTTTTATTTTCTTGTTTAAACCAATCATTTACTTATTCATAATGACAATAAAATCATTTTAAAGTTCTGTTGCAAAATATTTTCTGTTTAAACTTGCAGGAAGATAGGGGAATTATTAAACTAAAGCTCAAGTTCCTCAACTAAGCTTTAATGATACATCTTAGGTGATCAGTGCTTATAGTAAATGGTGGTTTCTACTATAAAACCTAGTTATTGAAAAATGCAGTTTTAGCCATACATTATGACACAGGCTTTTAATTCTAGCACTCTGGAAAGGCAAAGGCATGTGGATTGCTCTGTATTTGAGACCAGCCTGGTCCACAAATCTAACCCAGGACAGTCACGGCTACACAGAGAAACCCTGTCTCGAAAATCCATAAATAAATAAATAAATAAATAAATAAATAAATAAATAAATAGAAAGAAAGAAAAAAGAAAAGAAAAAAGAAAAATGTACTTGTAGTTATAGTATCATTGCATTAAGTTGATTTGAAATAAAGAAAAAATTTTAATGGACAAGTGTTATCAATGATTTTATCCTTAGATTACAGGTTACAGCTAGTTATATTTTTAATGTGATCTTTGGAATTATTAATTATAGTAGAGTTCATCTACCTCGGTGTCCTACACTCTACAGAAACTTACCTTCTATAATTTTTTTTCTGTACTTTGATTGAAACATCCATGTTGTCGATTCGCAGGTACCTCGCTTAGTTTATAGAGTTGTTAGATGTTTACAAGATACTACATCAAGTACAGATTTTGAGCTCCCTTGGCTCAAAGTCCCAATGTCCTTGGGAGAAAAACTAGAGAAATAGTATGTCTGTTTTTATGTTGCCCTAATAAGCAAACACAATAAATATCATTTATCTAAGTGAGTTGAAAAAACAAACAAACAAACACACAAACGAACATCTTTCTAAATAAACAAGCAGAACTAGGTACTCGTCATATAAAAGCTTCCCTTTCACATCAGGATATGAACTTGGATGTTGTGATTCAAAGATATTAACATTATTTAGAACAAGTTAAGTATTAGATATCTTTATCCCCTACTTACCTCCTTTTACAGTGAGCCTGATAATAATGTTTGCTGTGTCATATAAGTCAAACCAGACAATTTCCTAAAAATCAGAGGATGCTAAATACCTGAGACAATCAGTTTAGTATGAAGACAATCAAGGGCTCTGGAGATCCCACACAGGTGTTAAGCTCTTCGAATCCATAAGAAAAGAAGGTGATCAATGGGAAAATACTTTACATTAGGCGGTACACTTGGAATTTTGAGAATAGAACCCTGAGCTTTAACCAAATAGAAGAGACACAATCTTCCCAACAACAGTCTTCTGACTAACAAGGAAGTCAGCTTTAAAGTGTTCAGACCTGGAGTACTCAAGAACAGTTGAGAACAGTGAAAAATGATGAGAAACATGTTTTAAATCATGATGCCAATGAGACAAATTATGAGCTTGAAGGTGGAGACTGCCTTTTAGAAAGCTTCTCAGAAAGTTCCAAGTCCTGCTTGAAAAAAGGGGTGAGGCTGTGTTTAGCAGTAGTAAAATGTTTTTCTAGTTCATTATACTATACATTTAATTGCAGAATTATACAAGTGATTGGTGACCGGTTGTAAGAGTTTCTATTGCTTTTAAGTGTTTGGTGGTTAGGCTGCTCTGCCAGAGTTTTCATTGAAGAATTGGCAAGTGCTTCATCTGAATAAAATTTGGGGAAAATATGCAGACAAAATAAGTTGTTTTGCAATTACAGACAATATGTAATTTGTGTTACTGTGGTTTTAAACCACAGTAAATATCTTCTTTACTTTCTTATTATTTTTCTAAACACTGGGTATACCCCAACAAATGTGACAATCTTTTCTTGACTGTTAGTAGAGTTTTCAGTCCAAACTTAGGAGAAAATAAGCAGAATGAAACACCATTGTGTGCTAGTGACACTAGTGAAGTTTTATGGGAGCTATGAGGATGAGTCTCTGGTGAACGTAAATTTAACCTTCTCATTAAGGAAATGGTTCCCAAATTTAACTGTATCTCTATAGAGCTTTCAAGGACAAGTAGACGTCTGTCCAATGGGCAGGGTGGGAAAGAATGTTCCAAGCCAAAAGGACCAGACTGAGAAACAGTCTGAGTCATAAAAGACTAAGGAATTGATGGGAGCTTGGATTCTATAGAAAACATAAAGTTCTGAATTATTTTAGGGCTAATTAAAAAAAAATAGATGGGGGAAAGTAGTGACTTTAAACGTTTTAGAAAAGATGCTAACAGAACATGAATTCATTTTATGGCAACTAGAGGCTATTTAAGGGCTTTCAATGTGAAATAACTTGACATATAAGCTCATTATTTTCTGAAAATTCAAGTAGACCTTTTGAGAATGAGCTAGATTTGATATTGAGGAAATTGTATTAAAGAGGCAGAGACAAACACCTGCATATTTTGATAATTTAAACACGAAAACATGCATGACACCATTATAAGTGTGGGAAGGGCTTTGGCCTACTTCACCAGGATTAAAGAAACTTTATTTAATCCTTCTTTAGCAGCACGCACTCTTTTTGTCTTTGCTTTCTCAAAGGAGAGTACAATTGCGGAGATGCAAGTGCTTCTCTGCCAACCAGATATTCCCTGTGAGCAAGATAGTGAAGAAAAAAGAAAGGAAATAAAATCTTTAACTCCAGAATCTGGACCATTCTCTCACAACCCGCCATGCTTCCCAGCAGATATAAAAAAAAAGTTCCATCAATTAACCTAAGCCTAAGTATATGTATTTCAAATTCAAGTGGATAAAATCCAATTGTTTGAAGCCCCAAATGGCTTACTTTCAATATCCCAGGGTTTTTGAATTTTCTCCCGTTTTATAGACACAAACTTAAAAATTATAGTCAGTGTGTTTACTGCAGTTGCAGAATTATTTCCATTTATCTGTTAGAATGGCTATGTGTTTGTATAGGTATGAATCCACAACAAATATCTCTCTAACAATACTTATCTTGGCAGTCTTCACGGCCATTCTCTCACACTTCTGGTTCTGGGACCCACTCGTTTTATTAGATTGCTCCAACACCAACATTATACTGTTGGCCTGTGCATTAGAATGATGTATCATGGTAATTCTAATGCAGTTATTCTCATATGATTTAGACTGTAATCCTAAAGCATTATCCAGAGATAACACTAAAGCTAGCTCTGAGGAAATTTTGTTCATCCAGCAGGGAAGGCAAAGTCCTGCTTCTGCTTCGTGCATGAATTATTAAATATGCATTTAAAGGGTAGCAGCCCTTTTAATTTGGAAAACCTCATCATTTTAATTGGTAAAAATGACAAATGACTAAAAGCTTATAGCTTTCAGAGCCAAGGAAGACAAAGAGACAGAAACAAAGATTAAAAGCTTGGCTGAGACTTGAGCTGTGTTCCAGTCAAAGAGGAAGCAATTTTAGCAATGCTTTCATAGATAACAAGAAGGGCTCTACCTTATGAAAAAGAGTGTAAATAAAAAGGTATATCTTCATCATGAATACGTATAGAGACACCATCTATATTTTACAAGACTCTGTTTTAAGCCCTTGTGAGTAGCTGGCATGCTGTTAAAGGAAATAACTTTGTAAAGCTGCTTACTTCCGTTAAGAATGCTTCAGTTGCACAAGTCTTGGTCTGTACAGCTTGATTCTTGTGACATTTCTTTGATAAAAGCTTAACCAGATATTAATAGATTGCATATATATTAAAGCTTCTATTTATCATCTATTTATGTAATATATTTTCTATATGATACATAAACATATATACACAAGTAATAGATTACAGTTCAGTTAAAAATATTTGAAACAATTTTATAGACATGTCAGCAGAAAACAAACAAACAAACAATATATCAACATGTTTCCTTTACGGAAAAGATCTTTCAGTCTGTAAGATAAAAAGAAATAGTTCCTCAACATCCAAATTTTATTAGTTACATTTATTTTCCAAACTGAACTAAGCAAGAGTTACATATTTACTTTTTAGTTAATATATTTTTTATATTAGCTTCAGATTCATACCAAAATATAGTGTAAAGTACACTTGATTTTATCACAGTTTGTTTGTGTATTTGAGACTAAATAGCACAATAAAGAGAGAGATTTATCTCAGACCACTCTAGGTTCAGAGAATTCCAAATCCAAGTGACAGTGCCTGACATTTAATAGGGACCTTTGCACATGGCACAAACTAAAAGACAGAAGGGCAAATGAAAAGGTAATGGCTGTAGCCTCACAAGGTAGAAGAAAATAGGAGACTACACTGGTTCCTGCAAGCCTTTCTATGAGGTCCTAAATGTGTTGATAGAAGTAAAGCTCACAGACACCTTCAAATCACCACCATGTCTAGATGTAGTTACAGTGGATGGTTGGATTAGCTGGTAAGGAACAGCTGTGTTTTTGATAACACACATTTATAAAAGGTTGATCTCAATGTTTTTCATGGGGGACACAGTTATTTTATTTTAACTTCGTTTACTAAACGCACTGCTTGAAGAAGCCAAGAAGTCACAAAAGGCCATGATTCTGGATTTTCTAATTGCTGCTGGTTCCATTCAGCATGAAACAACTGACCAACGTTATTTTCTTTAAAGAGAAAATGGGCACTAAAATTGTGATTACACCCAAGGTAAAAGTTTCTTTTTCATAGGACTACATCTTAGCCAAGCCTGGTCCTTCAAGCTTTTAGTCATATCTACTTGGAAGACTAAGGCAAAAACAAACAAACAACCTAAAGCCAGACTGAACTAAATAATGAGTTCAAAACTAACTTGAGCCACTTGAAAGAGTAAAAAAAAAAATCTGAGATAATATTTAAAAATGTGGGATAGACGTAGAGTGCTTGTTTTCCATATGCAAGATACTGGGTTCAACATCCAAAGCTAATGAAAGAAAGGAGAGGGGGAAAGCAACTTTCATGCGATTCTTTTTGGTTGCATTCTATCAGGAGATATCAAGTTGTCATAGTTGTCATAATGTTTATAAACTTAAGGAAAGATCTGTAGGGAACAGGAGCTCCTCCATAAGGAGAGAAAATAATTCTGGGCACAGGGGTGTTTTCTGAGACTGATACTTCAACCAAGGACCATTCATGGAGATAATCTAGTACACCTGCACTGACATAGTCTTGGCAGATCAGTATCAAAGGGGTCTAGTAATGGGAGCAGGGACTGTCTCTGTCATGAACTCAGTGGGAGGATGGGTGAAATTGGGAAGGAATGTTGGAGGGGGCTACAGCTGGGATACAAAGTGAATAAACTGTAATTAATAAAACAATAAATAAATTTTAAATCTTAAGGACTACTCTCTCAAAATGTTAACCTAAAGGTCTTCTTACTTGTAGATATTTCATTTTTCCACTGAAATGTTTATTGATTATCACTGAGGTATTATGGCAGGACCTTTTCCATAATATTCCTTTAAATTAGTAATGTTTTATGTTTGCACATGCTGTGTTGGAAATGGTTTAAGACATACTGAAGGTCTGAAGACAGATGTTGTCAGAACAGAGAGATGAGAGCACATCTTTTTGTTTTAAATTTTAATTTTTTTATTAATTACAGTTTATTCACTTTGTATCCCAGATGTAGTCTCCTCCTCCCTGCCCTCCTAATTCTACTCTCACTCCTTCATCTCCTCCCATGCCACTACCCAAGTCTACTGATAGGGGAGGTCCTCCTCATCTCCCTCTTACCCTAGCCTATCAGGTCTCATCAGGAGCGGCTGCATTGTCTTCCTCTGTGGCCTGGTAAGGCTGATCCCCCCTCAGGGGGAGGTGATCAATGAGCCAGCAACTGAGTTCATGTCAGAGACAATCTGTGTTCCTATTACTAGAGGGAACACTTAGAGACTGAGCTGCCATGAGCTACATCTGTGCAGGGGTTCTAGGTTATCTCTATGCATGGTCCTTGGTTGGAGAATCAGTCTCAGAAATGATCCCTGTGCCCAGATATTTTGGTTCTGTTGCTCTCCTTGTGGAGCTCCTGTCCTCTCCAGGTCTTTCATAAGATTCCCTGCACTCTGCTCAAAGTTTAGCTATGAGTTTCAGCATTTGCACACTCTGCTGGGTAGAGTCTTTCAGAGGCCTCTTGTGGTGAGCTCCTGTCCTGTTCCCTGTTTTCTTCCTCTTCCTAAAACAGGAAGTCAAGCATCAGCAATTCTGGGTCAGGCTTGCTTTTACACCAAGCCACTCTTATGAGCATGCACCGGTCCCATGAGAGTTGTCTTAAGTTTGGACTTAGTTGTGTGCCGTAGTTAACTAAGGACTTCTCATTAAGTCATATCTCTCATTCCTGCCACACTGGAACCAACTATTTTGCTTCTGAACTCCTAGCGCACACACTTAGAATCAGTTCAGACAGCTGGCTTGACATCTCCTGGAGGTTATCTGATAACTCTATGAATTATCATCCCAGGAATAATAAGTTTCTCTATACATTCACAATCCATAAGGTATCAAGCCATAATGGAATACAGAAAAAAAAATCATGACAAATACCATGAGGACTATGATGAATAATGTACAAAAAAGAAATATCATCTATATCAATTGTGTAATTATGTATCATTTAGGAAATCTGGTACTCAGTTTCCCATCTTATATTTTATTATGTTTGAAGGTAGGGTATATTCTTAATCAACAGCAGCATAAGATGAAATCAAACAGTGCAAATCAGGAAAATCTTTTCAGTAATACAACTATAATTTAATTTTTGAGAAATTTAAGTATTATTTACAAGGATTTATCAGCAATTTTTATTGTAGTTTACTGTAAGAGAAGCAAGAGGATTTAAGTTTACAATATTTTTTTAGATAAGTTTGATGCTTGTTCAAATTTTATATACACTTAGCAATATGAACTTTTTGAGTATCTATATATTTATGATTCAGAAGGAGCATTTACCCTAAAACAAAACCATGTATTACACTTAAAATCATTCAATATATTAATTTTAGTGGTAATCTTGCTCCTGGCACAAAATGACAGCTTTACATTTGAAAGTTGTCAGTGGTGGTGATATAAGTGGCTTCCATCTGTGTAGCACTGTCACATCTGCCAGTTCTGAGGATGGAGCAGAGGACACAGACACCAAGTGCTGAAAGAAGCAGTCTGACTCTTGTCCTGTTGGGCAAACAAAGTATTTTTGGCTCTGCTGACGTATCAGTGGATCTAAAATAAGCTAATAGCAATTAAGTTCATCTTCAAAACTGGCCACAAGTTTATTTTTAATGGCAGGCATGGTAACATAAAAATGTTAACTGAAAAGAAGTCATCTCTTTGATATTTAAAGGATCCTGTTTGTTTGATCTAGGAGATGTTTTAGAATATGGATGTTTTGAGTAGAGTTTGCTAGAACACAGATTAGCTGTGGCCCCGGAGTTAGACTTCCCATGAATGTTTTCATTTGTCAAATACTGTTCTGAATTTGTTCCATCCTTTTTCGACATCACGTTTAGTGGAGTATGCTCTGTGTGCTCTATGTTGTCACACACACACAAAAAAAAAAATGATCCAAGAAAGAAATTTAGATAAATCAACAATCAACACAAAGACGCCAGTTCTGTTAATGTTATTCAGTAGTGGAAATCTAATATTTTAAAATCAAAGATTTTGGGTTACTTTCAGAATTGCATGATTTAAAGGAATAAAATAATAAAGAAATAAGACAACTATGAAAAACTATATTATTACAAATAGGAAAATTGATTATTGTCACAGGCAGTGTGAATATATGGTTAACATCATAATTGCTCACCAGTACTCATCCTCTAATTGAGAGTAAATTTTCACAGGTGAAGCAATAGGAAAGCTGCATCAGCTAAGAGCTGAGTGGACCACAGTGTCATGGTGGATACTGGTGAGTCAAATACATTTCACTGCAGAGATAATAGTATGCGAAATGGTATGGACAGCTGGATTAGCAGAGGCTCTGCAACCTCCGATTCTCCTATTAAGTTTTAGAAGGTTGAGTTTTCTTAATTTTTCATTAAATAATTCAGTTTACCTCTTGGTCATAGGCCCCTCCCTCCTCTCTTTCCAGTCCCTTGTCCCTCCCACATCCTCTCTCCCCTCACCCAGACACCCCGGCTCACATGACTGAGTTCATCTTATTAAATTATTAACCAGCTGTGAATATGAGCAAAAATAACCACCAACAAAATATTTAAGTTATGAGTAATTGGCAAAACACTTATGTTTTAGAAAGCAGTGTTCAAACTGTTTCTCTCTCTTTTTTTTTTTTTTTTTTTTTTGGTGGAGGTGTTAGAAAAAAATAGATATATACTTGTTTGTTTATTTGATTTTTGGTTCTGTTAACTATCTAAGATGAAGTTAACCCTTAACCAAAAATAAACAGGTAGGCTAAGTTTATGGATAACCTCTAAGGCCCTTAAGCTTCTCAATCCATTGTAAAATTAGAAAGAACGGGGCAGGCTTCTATAGAGCCGATGGGTTAAGTGAAATCTTTCCAGTTCTTTTTTGATGTTTCAGAAACTCCTCCAATTTGGCTTTCTTCCTTATGCTCGTCAAAGCTGAGGAAGAAATGTGGTTGTATCAGGAGGTGAAAAAAAAATTTCGTTACTACCCTCTTTATGGTTTAGGCCACGCGCAAAATATTTACTTTTTCTCATCCTGGAATTGAAGATAAGGTTCTTTTTTTAATTAAATGTTTATTTTTTATATTAATTACAGTTTATTTACTTCGTACCCCAGCTGTAGCCCTCTCCTTCAGTCCCTCCCAATCCTACCCTCCCATCCTCAACTCCTCCCTTCCTCTCTCTAAATCCACTGATAGGGGAGGTCCTCCTCCCCTTCCATCTGACCCTAGCTTATCAGGTATCCTCAGGATTGGCTTCATTGTCCTCCTCTGTGGCCTAGCAAGCCTGCTCCTCCCTCAGGGGGAGGTGATCAAAGAGACAGCCATGGAGTTAATGTCAGAGACAGTCCCTGTTCTTTAACCATGAGATGATACAGAAGATTGAAGGAGAGTCACCAAACGTACACCTTAAAAGGATTTGATGTTGTATTTCTTATTATCTATAATTATTATTCAAGACATCTCAGCTTTGTCTTCTTGATCTGGGAAATAATAACATTACACAAAAGGTAAAACATGTAAAAACCTTAGCAATAATGTGCTACTGTTTTTAACATTTTTGGGTGAGGGAACTTAAGTGTACAGAAATCAACTTCAAAATTGTCTTTTATTAGGCAAATAAAGCACCATCTCTCACCTCCAGGTAGGTGGTTCTATGTTAAACAGAGTTCAGACCAGACAAGTTCCTAACAGAGAGGGGTAAAGGTTGCAAAAAAAAAAAAAAATCATAATATATCAAAGCCAAGAAGCCATTTGCAACTGATATCTTTTGAGAAAGAAAAAAGTACCATTTTTTTTTTCTGCAATGGAATGAGATTGGATGAATCAATCACACTACAGGGCTGGTTTCATTATCAGATGTATTGTTTTCAATGTAAGACAGATTCTCAGTTTTTTGGTTTGTTTTGTTTTGGTTGTTTTGTTTGTGTTTTGGGGAGAGAAAGACTGTATTTACATAATATGTAATAGCTGAGTAGTATTCCATTGTGTAGATGTATCACACTTCCTTTATCCATTCTTTGGTTGATGAATATCTAGGTTGTTTGCAGATTCTGGCTATTGTGAATAAAGCTGCTATAAGCATAGCTGAGCAGGTGTCCTTGTGGTATGGTGAAACATCTTTTGAGTATATGCCCAGAAGTGCTATAGCAGGGTCTTGGAGTAGACCTATTTCCAATTTTCTGAGAGACTGACTGATTGATCTCCAAAGTGGTTGTACAAATATGCACTCCCACCAGCAACAGAGGACGCATCCACATCCACACGAGCATGTGCTGTTCCTTGAACTTTTGAGCTTCTGCCATTCCAACTGGTGTAAGATGGAATTTCAGAGTTGTTTTGATTTCATTTTTCCTGATGACTAACTACATTGAGGATTTCTTTGAGTGATTCTTGGTCATTAGAGATTACTCTCTTTAGCTCTGTACCCCATTTTTTAATTGTATGTTTGTTGGTGTTTAATTTCTTGATTTTTTTTAATATGTTTTGGATACTAGTCCTCTATGGATTGAACTAGAAAATATGTTCCTGAGTGTGGTAATCTAGACCCTGAAAGACACATGTGGTAATGTACTCAATTATAAGTGGATATTAGCCATTAAATACAGGATAACCAGGCTACAATCCACAGACACAAAGAAACTAAGTAACAAGGAGTGCCCAAGGGAAGATGTTTGAATATCACTCAGAAATGGAAAGAAAATAGACATTGGAAGTGGATGAAAGGAGGGACCCAGGTAGATGGGGAAAGGAACAGGGTTAGGGATCCTAAGTAGCTGGGAGAGAGAATGTAAATTGGCTGGGTGGGTGGTGGGAGGTGGGGAAGTGGGGAGTGGCGAGTGAGGGATTCATCTCTGGGAAGAGCCTCAAACCTGGGAGTGGGGAGACTCCCATGAATGTAAGAGGGTGGCCGTAATTAAGACTCCTAGCAGTGAATGATGTGGAGCCTGAAGTGGTGACCTCCTGTAGCCATGCAGGACTCCCAGTGGAAGGAGGGGAATGCCAATGGCCACCCATAAAACCTTCAACCCGTAATTTGTCCTGCCTTTCCTGGCCTATCCCTGATGTAAAGGGGAAAAGATAGAGCAGAAATTGAGGGACTGGATGACCAATGCCCAACTTGAGACCCACCCCAAAGGAGAGAGCAACCCCTGACACTATTAATGATAGTCGGCTATGCTCACAGACAGGAGCCTAGCACAGAATTCCTCTGAAAGACTCCACATAGCAGTAGATCAAAGGAGACACAGAGACATACAGCAAAACATTGGGCAAAGCATAGGGAGTCTTAAGAAAAAATGGGAAGAAAGATAGAAGGACCTGGAGGTAACAGGAGCTCCAGCAGAAGAACAACAGAACCAACTAACCAGGGCCTATAAGGGCTTGTGGAGACTGAAGTGCCAACCAAGAACCAAGCATAGACTGGACCTAGGCCCCCTACACAGATGTAGCAAATGGGCACGTCAGGGTTCATGTTTAAGGGGAGCAGGGGGTGACTCTGACATGCACTCTGTTGCCTGCCTTTGGATCACTTTCCCCTAACTGGGCTCTCTTGTCTGGCCTCAGTAGAATTTGCGCTTAGTCCTTCTGTGACTTGATGTGCTAGGGTGGGTTGGTATGCATGGGGACCTCCCCTTCTCCTTAGAGAAGGGAGGGGAGAGTGAGGGGAACGGGAATGTGAGGGTGAGATTTGGAGAAAGGGGGGCACACTGTGATCAGGACATAAGGTGAATAAATAAAGTAATTAATGGAAAAAGTTAAAATACTAAAATTTATTTATAAAGGAATACAAGCCGAGCAAGCCTTTTAAAGGAAATCAGTAAGCATGTTTCTCTAGAGCCTCAATACCTGTTTCTGTTTCTGCTGTGACTTCCTTTCCTGATGGATTGTGGTCAGCATATGTAGACCAAATGAACCCTTTTTACACAAAGATGCTTCTGTCCATTGTGTTTATCATAGCAATAGAAAGCAAACCAGAGATAACTCTAAGACTGTTTCCACCATGTTTTCTACTTTGCTCATATACGTGTGGTTCACATCTACACACGCTTATCTGTTCTATAGTGTCTCTTAAACACTCAAGAAAGATTACTTCTGTTTGTTTAAAAATCATGATGATTGTCTAATCTTTAAGATATAGTTGATCAGGGAAGAAGAGGCAGAAAGAATACAGGGAAATGTCAAAGGGGGTGCAAGACAGGAAGAGAGTGAGAGCATCAACATCATTAACCACAAAAGGACTCACAGAGACTTGACAGCATGCACACATGGGTCCGCACCCAGTGCAGAGGTGTAACTCTGTTAGTCATCTCTCAGCTTCTTCACTACTTTATCTTAAAGCCATGTCTATTTCTTCGTGGTGGGACTAAGTATCTTCTTACCTACATTTCTGTTAAGGAATCTGTGTTTTGTTATGTTTGGTTGTCTCTTGGAGGCTGAGCAGATGTAAGGAGAGGAAAGGTGAGAGGGAGTTGGAGGAGTGCTCAGGATGCACTGTATAAGAAAACACTTTTTCTTAATTTAATAAAGAAAAAGAAAATAAGGAAATCTGTACCACCAATTAGAGTGACTTGCAAATGTGTGTGCAGCCTTCCATCATTGTAAGCTAGATCAGAGAAATTCATTTATTTTTATGTGTGCCCTCATTGACAAGCATGGTGCCTTGAGGTTTGGAGATTCTTATACTAATAAAAGTTATTTTAAAAAAAAGATATGGTTGGAATTTGCCATTGCAAACATCTATTACAAATGCTCACTTTAAAATACTGACAAGATGTTTTTGTTTTCTAAACTAATTAGTGAATTTAAGGTGGCACTGTCGTGGTTCAAAATTTTCCAAATTTTATTTTAGTATGATAACAATTTTCTGAAATATTTAAACTTGTTACCATAATATTCAGTCTCTTTCTTTTTAGAGTTGACCTGCTTAAAGTCTTTTATCTATAGCTTTGGCTCTCCTTACAATATTTCAATTACCTGAAAAAAAATATTTGCTGCACTTTAGAAATATTAGATACATTACAAAAGTAAAGAAATTATTTAATAGCCAATAAGTCAAATTCCAAAATTATCAGGCTGAAGAGATGGCTCTATGGTTAAAGGACTTGCTGTACAATCACTAGGACCTCAGTTCAGTTACATTTCACTTATGCAAAAACAAATATTCCAGCATGTGTTCTATCTATAAACGTAATCCCAGCAGTAGGAATATATATCTTGGAGGCTTGCTTATTAGTCATCCTATTGGAATCAGAGTGTGATAATAAAGGATAATATGAGGGAAGTGGGAGGGTGGGTGGAACCGACCAGGAGGAGATGATGGAGGGGCTATGATCGGCATGTAAAATGAATAAATTAATTGAAAAAAGAAAGTGGTGGATTGATGATTGAAAATTTCTTGTTTGTACTCTTCAAATTCGGTCACTGAAATAATGGCTATAAGTACATATATATTAGTAACATCGTGGAAATTGTTTTCTTTGTCAAGTGCGGTTGAGAGGCAGTATGGAAATGAATTTTAAAGAAAATGAAGAGTTAATACTCATTGTTCTAATAGAATGAATGCATGTGGATATATTTACAAAAGAAGAATTATTTTGAAGAAATATTTTGAAGAAATATCTAGACTATGTATTCACAAGAATATAACTTCACAACTGTTTTATCCATTTTCTCCATTTTTATATATGTAGATGCACTACAGTATATAATCGTCTCCCAATGTGAGCACGAATGTCTGAGTGTTGTAGACACAGGACATGACTTTTAGCTGCCTTTTGTTATATCGAAAAACTACCTTTCAGGGGGTCCATGATTCTCAAAGCTCTGATCCTGTTTTAGCTTTTGAGGGGACAGGACTTTTTAAATAATGCAACTAGTGCAATCTCCCAGACAAATGGCAAATTAATCACTTTCCAAATCCTTGTTTTTGAAGACTTGTGCATTTTAAAGACAGAGTAATTGTTTTGTGACTTGGTGGCATTGATTTTCATTATGGATGGTGTTGGCAGGGTCTGTGTCAGGTCAGCAGAGAGAGATAGCCTCTGCATAGCTAAATAAAGAGAGCAAAGAGGCCCTTCCTATTTCATATTCACAAAAAGAAACCCAGTCCTTAGAAAAGTTTCTGTGACCTTCCCGTAAGAACTTTTGCTCATTGCACGATTTTCAGAAAATTATGACAATAATCTCTCACTACAGACTTCAACAAAAATTCTCAGCTTCAGTGGCTCAAGAAATTCCACACAAGGGACAGTTGTAAAAGATGGACAAATCTGATACAATGTGAGCAAAATGATTTAAAATATTCTATTGAAATCTGTAGTGAAATCTATGGGTATGCTTAGAATTGAGCAGCTAAATCAAACCAGCATTACCTGCTTCATCAGCCAAGGAGCAGGAGTTTTATGATTTTGGAAATTCTATTTAAGTTAGGTGTCTGCCATTGTATGAGGATTCACCTGAAATGTTCATCTATCGATACAGTTAAAAATGCCTCTTGTTAGTCCCAGAATAGCTACCCTTTCTGATATTTTCTGGTTGATAGTCTTACATTTTTGTCTTAGACATGAAATTTCTCTCTTCGTTACTCCTTCCATGAAAGAGTGCTTACACATTGTTCACTTTTGATGTGGATTTTCTTTTAAACATAGTCAAACTAATTTATTTATCCATCAATCTTTAATTTATTTAATTTATGTGCAGCTTGGCATCAGGATTTCTGTAAGCGAAATGATATGTTTTCAGAAGCTTCAGTCTTTTTTAAATAAAATCTATAATTTTTGTGCTCAGAATAAGACTTTTTTTTTGCACAAGAAAATCAAGGAGCTGTCATATTGCAACTATGCATAGAATTACTTCAGAGAAAAATATGACTTGAAAAAGATTTTTCTGTCTTTATTTTTTTAGCTATATGCCAAAGCAATTCCCTCTATTAATGATAAGTACATGATCTGAGTCACTGAGCTGCTACACAGCATAGAGAGCTTTGTTGAAATAAGATGTTTGTGATACTTACTTAGATTCTAAATACAGTCATCAAGACATTTTATGTGAGCATATCAACTGTAGACAAAATAATCCTACAATTTCAAGTGAACTTGGTTAAATATGTCATTATATTATTAAAAAGAACCTCTTAGCATGTAGCTTTTTATAAACCTGAAGAGTTTGGAGGTTTATTAATGAAATAATCCTTGTGTAGAGTTATTCAAACTGTTTAGAATACTAGTAGCCACTCCTCATTTCTTGTGTCATCCCCATCACAATAATAGTAGTACAATTGTGACAAATATTTATTGAGTCGTCTTTTCATCAATAGAACTATTTAATTTTGATTACCACTTTAAATCCTCCTCCTCAGAGAAGACAGCAGATGCTGAGATTTCTAGGTGAAATCAGGAAAGGCGGCACAGTGGTTAAATGAACTTGTTGCTTTTACAGAGGACTCTGGTTTAGTTCTCTGTATCCACATGGAGTAGATCACAACTTCATGTAATTCTAGTTCCAGAGGATTTGATATGCACTTCTGGACCCAGTGGGCACTTGGACTCATGGATGAACAAGTCAAAATGTGCATCTACCACCTACACACACGCACACACACACACACACACATAATTAAAAAATAAAGAGGATGTATCCAAATTTCATGTGCCAATGAATTACTTAACATTAACTGTTTACTCTTTTTTTTATTAAATACACTTTATTCATTTTGTATCCCCCCATAAGCCCTCCCACCTCCCCTCCCGGTCCCACCTCCCCCCCCCTTTCTGCATGCATGCCCCTCCCCAAGTCCACTGATAGGGGAGGTCCTCCTCTCCTTCTTTCTGATCTTAGTCTATCAGTTCTCATCAGAAGTGGCTGCATTGTCACGGTTCTAGGTTATTTCCATGAATAGTCCTTGGTTTGAGTATGAGTGTCTAGGAAGTTCCCTGTGTTCAAATTTTCTTGTTCTGTTGCTCTCCTTGTGGAGTTCCTGTCCTCTCCAGCTTTTACTATTTACCACTTTTTACATAAAATTCCATTCACTCTGCCCATCAGTTGGCCATCAGGCTCAGCATCTGCTTTCACAGTCTGCATAGCAGAGACTTTCAGAGGCCCTCTATGGCAGGTTCCTAGGTTGTTTCCTGTTTTCTTCTTCTTCTGATGTCCATCCTCTTTGCCTTTCAGGATGGGGATTGAACATTTTAGTAAGGGTCTTCTCTTTTGCTTAGTATGTTTAGATGTACAGATTTTAGTGGGTTTATTCTGTTGTATGTTTATATGAGTGAGTATATACCGTGTGTGTCTTTTTGCTTCTGGGACAACTCACTCAGGATGATCCTTTCCAGGTCCCACCATTTACCTGCAAATTTCATGATTGCCTTATTTTTCATTGCTGAGTAATACTTCATTGTATAGATGTTCCACAACTAACTCTTTTTTTTTTTATTTTTATCAGTTACATTTTATTAATTCTGTATCCCAGCCGTGCCCCGAACCCTCGTTCCCTCCCAGTCCCTCCCTCCCTCCCTCATCACCACTGTGCCCCTTTCTAAGTCCACTGATAGGGGGGACCTCCCCCCATTCATCTGATCCTGTTTTATCAGGTATCTTCATTGAGTTCCTGTTAGAAATAGTCCTTGTTCCCCTCACTTTGGGAAACCAATTGGTTACTGAGCTACCACAGGCTACATCTGAGCGGAAGTTCTAGGTTATATCCATACATGGTCCTTGGTTGAATGTCAGTTTCAGAAAAGACCCTGTGCCCAGATATATTTGGTCTTTGTGGAGCTCCTATCCTTTCCCCATCAGACTAACTCCCCTTCTTTCTTATGATTCCCTGTACTCTGCCAAAGGTTTGGTCATGAGTCTTTGCTTTGAAAACACTGCTAGTTAGAGGCTTTCAGATGCGCTCAGTAGACCCCTGTCAAAACAAAACGTCTTCCTACAGACTGGGAAAGAATCTTCACTAACCCTTTATCTGACAGAGGACTAATATCCAGTATATACAAAGAACTAAAGAAGCTGAAAAGCAGCAAACCAAGTAATCCAATTAAAAAATGGGGAAGAGAGCTAAACAGAGAATTCTCGACAGAGGAATATCGAATGGCAGAGAAACACTTAAAGAAATGCTCATCCTCATTAGCCATCAGGGAAATGCAAATCAAAACAACCCTGAGATATCACCTTACACCCATCAGAATGGCCAAGATGAAAAACTCAAGCGACAACACATGCTGGAGAGGTTGTGGAGAAAGGGGAACCCTCCTCCACTGCTGGTGGGAATGTAAACTGGTACAACCACTCTGGAAAGCTATCTGGCGCTTTCTAAGACAATTAGGAATAGTGCTTCCTCAAGACCCAGCTATACCACTGCTAGGTATATACCCAAAGCTGGCTCAAGTACACAAAAGGGATACTTGTTCAACCATGTTTATAGCAGCTTTATTTGTAATAGCCAGAACCTGGAAACAACCCAGATGTCCATCAACGGAAGAATGGGTACAGAAATTATGGTATTTCTACACAATGGAATACTACTCAGCAATCAAAAAGGAGGAAATCATGAAATTTGCAGGCAAATGGTGGGATTTAGAAAACATCATTCTGAGCGAAATATCCCAGAAGGAGAAAGACAAACACGGTATATACTCACTTATATAGACCTATAAGATATGATAAACATAATGAAATCTATACACCTAAAAAAGATAATCAAGAGAGCGGACATGGGGTAAGAGGATCAATCCTCATTTAGAAAGACAGATGGGACGTGCATTGAACGCACAACTAACTCTTAATCCAAATAACTTTTCTTACCACACTGGCAACAACCTTTATAGTATAAGTTTAAAATGATTCCTCTAAAGTATTTTGAGAAAACCTATATGATCGTTACTGGGTTAAAAGTTATAGAATAAAACTGACATTTTGTTTATGTCCTGCAATATCATCTTAATACAGGTTTCTTTTTTTATTATTTTTCTATGTAAAGAAAGTAAATGTCCTATAAAAATAATTAACTATTTCCTTGAGGACAGCAATCAAAATCAGTTTGTAATCCAACTGGATCCTCGTTTATTATTTACAACAAGCCTACAGGGGAAGGGGACCGGAGAGAAAAGAGAGGAGCAGAAGAGAGAAGAAGGAAAAGAAAAAACAAAACAAAAAACCCCACACATTTGAGCAAAATACAATTTTGAGGAAGATTTACTTTGCATGTCTACTCTTTAATAATATACTAGCACAATAACTTGATGATTAATAAATAAATAAGGAATATACAAAGTTAAAATATCATTAATAATGATGGAGTATTTTGGGATGTATCTCCAACTTTCAGATGAGTTTGAAAAACAACATATCTACTTCATTCAGCTACCTGACAAGAAATAAGAGATTTTCTGTTCCCTACTAATGAATATGTTCAATGTTGGTGAGAATTATTGAAAAGAATATGTAGCATAATGTATCACACATCCATTTACTTGCTCAGTAGGTATTTGTTTTCTATAAGTTATATCTTTAGAAAATACAGTGTCCTGAATAAACTATTTGTATTTATGTTACCAATTTATTGATGTAGACTTTGGAATATTAAACTATGCAAAATGTAGGTAATGTATTTCTACAATGATTAAATACATGCGTATATCACATAGAGACCTTGGCTATGCACTAAAAATATCATTAGGTAGATTATTTCAGTGGCCTTTTACAAAGGAGCCAAATGTGTATCTGTTTCTATGTGAATACATATAAGATGAAAATTCAAAAGAAATAAAATCAACCAGAGTGCAGACATTAAGTCCAGTGAGTAAATACAATAAAAGAGCAAAGAAGTGCCATACTCAGGGTGGAATCAGGAAGCTGAGCTCTGAGGAAGCAGCTGAGGGGCACAGAATGAGAGGCTGCTTGTAAGGATATGGATAGTACTGTTTCCCTTAAGTTGCTAAAAGCTAGGGCAGGATCAGCCAGTAAAATCATTCGTGGACAAGGCCTAAAGTGATAGATCAAGGCAGGATAATTGAAAATAACACTATCTTGTTATTCAGAAACAATGTAAAAGATAAAATATATTAATATATATGTATAGTGCATTTTATATATGCACAGACCTATGAAGGTTCTTAGCAAAATATTGGCAAAATAGGCCTAAACAGTCCATTTTGTCCATATATATGTGTGTGTGTGTGTATGTATGTATACATATATATATGGTCTATATAGATACATAGATATCTATCTATCTACCTATATGTCTATTTATACATATAGATACTATCTCTTTCTATATATATATATATATATATATATATATATATATATATATATATATATATATCTTCTGTTTTTCATTGACTTTCATCTCTATGGTTTGCTCATCTAAGTTATTGGACTGTTTGTATGCATAACTGGGTCCATTTGATGTTGCTCTTAAATATATGTTCTTTGTAGATCTCAGGCTGACCACCTGTGACTGGATAACCTATCAGCAGGCTCCTCCCTGGGAAAAAGATAATCCTAATTCTTCGTCTTTCAGCCCCATTCATTTCCTTATGTAGACGGGGCCTTGTGAAATTTTCCCCATCCATGTCTACACGTTGAATGTTGTTGTCATTGCAGGTCTTGTTTAGACATAAATGTTGTTGATATTTCATGACTATTGAGCCTTGGAGCAGTGTCTAGAATTGCAACCATGGGTCCCAAGTTTGAGACCTGAGGGTGGAGCTGCCCATCCACAATGGGGAAAGTGTTCCCTAGGTTTAGATCCTTGGGCCCCAGCACCACAAGGTATCCTCTGCAAGGGGCTGTGAGAGTTGGCACCTGAGTTTGGAACCTGGAGCCGCCCTTACCAGAAGGTGTCCACAGGAGAGTGAGAGTGAGTGTGCCTGGGTTTGGAGCTTCATCCCTAGTACCATAAGGTATCCACTCCACAGAAGGGTGAGATTGGGCACCCACGGTTGGAACCTCGAGCCTCCCTGGAAAGTGTCCATGGATGGTGGGACTGGGCAAGTGGGCTAGGGCTGCAGTCATTCCAGGTGGCAGTCAGGAGCTTTTCCAGATATCCAAGTGATCTGAAGTTGGACCCACGAGTTTCCATATGAGATTGCCTCTCATCTGAGAAACACAAATGTCAGAGTTTTCAGGTACACAGTACGGCTTGTAGTTTGCTCTACTCTCACTGCTGAGATGCTGTTCAGATAACATGCAAGGCCAGCACTGCCTTCTTGGATCCCCCAAAAAAATTTTTTTTGATAGGACAAAGCACACACACAAAAGAGAGCCAAAGAAAAAGCACATGAAACACATATGGATTTAGAGATACACACATTCACATACACTGGAAGCCTATCAAAACATCAGACAAGATGTCAAATACTAAATGGACTTGTAAAGAAAAAAAACTGACAAAATATTGTAAGACAAAGAACCTCTAAATATACTATTGAATTAATTACCAAAAGAAATGGGTAAAAAAAAAACCAACCAGCTGCACATTCTTCTGTATACAAGAGTGACCTGCCTTCAAAACATGCTGGTGCAAGAGGCACAAAGCTAGTGGGTGTATAACCAATCAATATATGAATTTATTTAAGGCCTACTCCATGAAATGGACCCCTGACAATGCTCAGGTGGCCAAGAGAATGAAACCAGATAGGCCAGAGATCGAGGGGGAAAGCCCTAGATCTGCTGGAAAAAAAAAAAAAGTAGCAATATATATTGCTCGATATTTGATCCCATATTGAACACCAAAGTTGTGAACTCTAAAACCCTGTTTCTTTGGTGTGGTTAGCCCTATCACACACCGTTAATCCAAGAACTTTCTGTTTATTCTAAATTGGTGATTATTGTGTGGCTCTCCCAACCCTAGCACACACCAAGGACTTTCTGTACACAGATTCAATAAAGATAAACCTAGGTCAAGAGGCAGAGCAAGAAACCAGATGACAGGGATTAAAGAGTAGGAAGGACGTTGAGTTGAGGCATATTTAAAACAGCGTGGAGAAGAAAGGGTTATAGCTCAAGCTCTTTGGCTTTAGCTTAAGCTCCAGCTTAGGCTCCCTGACTTTTAGGGTTTGAAGCTAGCAAGCCTTTTTATTTATTTATTTTTTTTGGGGGGTGACCTGGTGGGGGAGGGCTTTTTCTCCTGAGCTGTCAGGTGAGCTAGTGAGCTTTTCATGTTTTTTCCATCTAGACCTACGCTGAGAAGGAAGATTAGCTTCGGACTTTTTCTACCTCTCTGAGCTAGCAGGTTTTAACCCCAGCATCTGGCTTCTGAGTCCTTGTTGGTAAAATAGTATGGTTGGTATTTTCCTTCCTTTAAACAGCAAATCTAATGACTCCAAATGGCATTCTGTTATAGTGATAGATACATAAGTAGATCCACTGTCTTCAGAGAAGCTTTCTCCTTCAGCAGATGGGAACAAATACAGAGATCCATAGCCAGAGAGAATAAGAGACCTTTTAATACTCATCCCTAAATGAGATGTCTCCATAAAATCCTCACCTCTGGGCCCAGAAAGCCCTGTGGACGAGGAGACAAAAAGAATGTAAGAGCCATAGGGTAAGCAGGACATCAAAGAGACTCGACCTTCTAAACACTGTGCTACCAGTGCACACATGGACTCACAGAGACTGCGATAGCATGCACAGGGCCTATATGAGTTTGCAACAGATGTGGCTCTGGCACTGAAAGAATTTGACCAAGTTCCTATCCCTAACCAAAAATCTATCTCTTGGTGATAACCACATGCAAGAGAAAAATTAGTTTTTGCAAGGGCAATACAACCACTGGAGATGCAATCTATTCTTCAAGTCAGGTCCCATGCCCAACAGTGCATGGCCAACACTACTCAGAAGCATTTTTAGAGGCTCTTTCATAATATTTTTAACATTTTGAGGAACAGCCATACTATTTCTGTATAAATTTGAATACATACTGGAAATGAATAAATGTTCTCTTTTCTCCACAACACAGTAATCTGTTTTTGTTGTTTTGTTTTTCTTGTTTTAAATTTAAGCCACTCTAACTGTGGTGAGACGAAATCTTAGAGAAGTTTTATTGTCATTTCCTTGAAGGCTAAGGATGTTAAATATTTTCCAAGTATGCTCAGCCATTTGCATCTCATCTCTGAGAACTCCCTGTTTAGATTAATAACCTTTTATTTAAATTGACTTATTTGATTTTTTCTTTTTAAAAGGTTTTCATACATTCTATAGCCTTCCTCTTTTGTGTATGTATACCTGTTAAAGGTTATTTACCATTTTGAAGGCTGCCTCTTCACTCAAGTGGTAAGGATTGTGCTACACAAAAATGTTCTAGTTTCATGAGGACCTATTTAGTGTTAGTCCTTATGTCTGTGCTATCATGTTTATGTTAAGAAACCATGTCCTCTGAAAGGAGTTCAAAGTTTGTTTGTTTTTTTTCTTTTTCTTCCTTGTCTATCAGAGTCAGGATATAAGTCTTTATTTTGATTTTGATATTCCAATGGTATTGAGTTTTGTGCAGGGTGAGAGATGAAGATCAAATTTCATTCTTCTACATTTAGCTACCTAGATTGACTGGCACCATTTATTAAAAATATCATCTTTTCCAATTTACAATGTTGTCTTCTTTTTTAAAAAATCAGAGTGCTGTAGAAGTGTAAGTTTATAGATGGGTCTTCAATTCTGTCCCATTGATAAATGAGTCTATTTTATGTCAATATTACACTGTTTCTATTAATCAATATATTTAATGAATTTAAATAGTATAACTTGAAATCTGGGATTTTGACAGTATTTGTTACTTTTGTTTTTCAGGACTGCTTTGGCAATTTTGTGTCTTGTATATTTTTATATGGAACTTAATTTTTTTTTAAATTTTTATAAAAACTTTCATTGGAACTTTGAGGAGGATTACACTGAATCCATAATTTTTGACAGGATGCTCATTTTCATGATATTAATTATTACTCCCCACGATAGTGGGGTGTCTTTTTATTTCTGGTATCTTCTTTAGTTTCTCTTTTCAGTGCCTTACAATTTTTTCTTGCACAAATACTTCACTTCTTTTTTATACTTATTCCAATTTTTTGTTTATTTTCTGAAGCACTTTTCAATATTTTGTCTTCTTTATTGCTTTCATGGCGTGTTTGTCATTTGTGTATAGGAAGGTTATTGTTTTTGTATGCAATTTTGAATATGGAGTTTTTCTCTTGGAGTCTTAAAGACTTTTTATGTATAAAACCAAAGCATCTTCAAATAAAGATATTTTGACTACATTCATTTCCATTTGACTCTAGCCTATCAGGTCTCATCAGGACTGACTGCATTGTCTTCCTCTGTGGCCTGGTAAGGCTATTCCCCCACCTCAGGAGGAGGTGATCAAAGAGCAGACCAATGAGTTCATGTCAGAGACAGTCCCTGTCCCCTATCAGTGAGCTTGGAGAAGGGATTGGGAGGAGATGAGAATGGGAGGGTGGGATTGGGGTGCAGTGAGGGAGGGGGCTATAGCTAGGATACAAAATAAATAAATTGTAATTAATATAAAAAAATAAAACTGAAGAAAAAGGATATTTGACTATTTGTATCCTCCTTTTAATTATGCTATACTTAGCATATTCAAATGCCCTATCATTACCACCGCCTAGCTTGTCTTACATCATAACATGATTTACAATTCATCAGTTGAAGTAACTTATGAAAGTTTGTCCAGGAGGGACACATGCCTGAGGGACCACAGAAAAAATATGAAGGCCATAGAGGGTTTTCTCTTTCTTTCTTTCTTTCTTTCTTTCTTTCTTTCTTTCTTTCTTTCTTTCTTTCTTTCTTTCTTTCTTTCTTTCCTTTTTTACTGTTGTTAAGGAAAAACAAACAAACAAACAAACAAAAAAAACTCTTTTTATATTTAAACTTTACCTAGACAAGGTGATGTTTGTCCCAGAGATACTAGGCTTTTAGGTCATTGTCACTGACACTATGATAAGAAGAAGGTGAATGTGACAGAGCTCCTGGGGTGTTTCACTGAAGACAATGTTAAGAAAATGCTATGTTGGACCTTGTCAAATGCTTTTTCGGCATCTAAGGAGATGATCATGTGGTTTTTCTCCTTCAGTTTGTTTACGTGGTGGATTACATTGATGGATTTCCGTATGTTGAACCACCCTTGCATGCCTGGGATGAAGCCTACTTGGTCATGGTGGATGATATCTTTGATATGTTCTTGGATTCAGTTTGCAAGTATTTTATTGAGTAGTCCAATTAAAAAATGGGGAAGAGAGCTAAACAAAGAAAGGTGAGATTGAGAGGGGAGAGGGGAGGGAGGTACTGGGGGGATACAAAGTGAATAAACTATAATTGATAAAAATAAAAATAATTAAATAAAAAATAGCTGGAAAAGAAAATACAATCATGGAGACTTTAAAAAAAAAAGATTCCACCAGTATAGAATTTTCTAGTAAATTATTTATATAAATGCTAAAAAAGTGAATAAATTGTAATAAATAAATAAAATGAATATTAATCTCGAATAAAAATAAAGAGTCAAAGGTGATTTTCCAGTATTTTTCTTAAACCCTAGCATAATATGCTAAAAATTAAATTGAGAAGTGTCCCAGAATTAATTTTGTTTTCTGTTTTATACTAATGAATGAATGAATGAATGAGTAAAGAAATACATATTAATAGTAAGGGACCCAGTCCATCTGGTTTAGCAGCAGTCTCACTTGTCCCCAAATATACAGGTATTTTATTAAGAGAAAGCACTCATTATAATCGCACACAAAACACCAAACCCACAGAAATCAATTATTAAGTCAAAAAGTAGGGAGAAGATGAGGGAGGGAGGGGGTTATTGGGAGGGAATGAGGGAATGGGATAAGGCTGGGGTACAAAGTTAATAAACTGTAACTAATATTAAAAAATAAATAAATACATAAAATTTGTATTTAAAGCAATGTTTTGTAAAGTGAATTATTTTTTTCCTTTTGTAATTAATTTTTATTTTTATATTAATCACTGGTTATTAAATTTGTATCCCATCCATAGCCCACTTCCTCATTCCCTCTCAGTACCACCCTCCCTCCCTCATGTCCTCCCTGCCCCTTTCTAAATCCACTGCTGTGGGAGGTCCTCCTCCCCTTCCCTCTGACCCTAGCTTATCAGGTATTTTTATCTATCTATCTATCTATCTATCTATCTATCTATCTATTTATTTATTTATTTATTTTCTCTTTTCTTTTTTAAATTCTTTATTAATTATACTTTATTCACTTTTTATCCCCCCTCCTGGTTCCCTCCCTCCTCCTGTCCCAATCCCTCCCTTCCTCCACTCTCTACATGCATGCCCCTCCCCAAGTTCACTGATAGGGGAGGTCTTCTTTTCCTTCCTTCTGATCCTAGTCAATCAGGTCTCATCAGGAGTGGCTCATTGTCTTCTTCTGTGGCCTGGTAATGCTGCTTTCCCCTCAGGGGGAGGTAATTAAAGAGGAGACCAATCAGTTCATGTCAGAGACAGTCCCTGTTCCTATTACAATGGAACCCACATGGATATTGAACTGCCATGGGCTACATCTGTGCAGGGGTCTTAGGTTATCTCCATGCATGGTCCTTGGTTGGAATATCAGTCTCAGGAAAGACCCCAGTGCTCAGATTTTTGGTTCTGTTGCTCTCCTTGTGGAGTTCCTGTCCTCTCCAGATCTTATTGTTTCCCACTTCTTTCATAAGATTCTCTGCACTCTGCCCAAAGGTTGCCCATAAGTCTCAGCATTTGATTTTTGACACAGATACCAAAACCATTCAATGGAAAAAAGACAGCATCTTCAACAAATGGTGCTGGTCTAACTGGATGTCTACATGTAGAAAAACGAAAATAGATCCATACTTATCACCCTACACAAAACTAAAGTCCAAGTGGATCAAAGACCTCAATATAAAAACCAGACACTCTAAACCGCTTAGAAGAATAAGTGGGGAAGAGCTCATTGGTACAGGAGACAACTTCCTGAACAAAACACCAACAGCACAGGCTCTAAGATCAACGATCAATAAATGGGACTTCATGAATCTGAAAAGATTCTGTAAAACAAAGGACACTGTTGTCAGAACAAATGACTGCACAGATCGGGAAAGGATCTTCACCAACCCTATATCTGACAGAGGACTAATATCCAGTATATATAAAGAACTCAAGAAGTTAAACAGCAACAAATCAAGTAATCCAATTAAAAAATGGAGTACAGAGCTAAACAGAGAATTCTCAATAGAGGAATATCGAATGGCAGAGAAACACTTAAAAAAATGTTCAACATCCTTAGTCATAAAGGAAATGCAAATCACAACAGGTATTTTTTTTAATGAAAGGATATTTTCCTATTATGGTCTATTATAGAAAACAAAGACTCTCAATGTTAGGTATAAATTTATACTACTGGACACTCAAAATACACCCTAGACCACAGCTACTGACTGGCCTACATTTGCGTAGAATTCAACTAATGCTTGTTTTTCAATGAGGTAACCATTCCATATATATGAGAAAAATGGCATATATATTCCTGTTTTCATGTTCTGACACATAAACTCCAACTATGTGATATATTTTGACTATAAAATACAGAATATATAGTAATTAATAGCTAGTTGTTCATAACCTTATAGGTACATGCAAAACATATTTATTTATATATGCTTTATTATCTGATGAATATTTAACGTAAAATATTAACATATACACTGCACTGCTTTAGGTGAGCAGATTTATTTACCTTTTGTATAGATTGGTTGTGATCTCCATCCATTTCTCTAAAAGGAAAACAACAAGCTGAGGAAGACATATGACATTTAGAATTGAAGTTTATAACACTAAACTAAGAAGACTAGAAAAATAAGCATTCTGCTCTCCTATTTAAAAGTATCTTCAAAAAATAACATGTATCTACCAATACCCCCATGAAGAACTTGCTTTTTAAGAAATCTAACAAATAATGTTGAAATGTTTTTAATTTAAGGTAGAAAAGTTAAATATTCCAAAATCATGTAAGACGTTTTATAGCACTGCAGAAACAAATAAGAAGCATTTTTATGTATATAATTAAGATAATAGGGATCAGTATAGCCTAGATAATGCTAGTTATTTCTGTGCTGTAGCCATGTACAGCAAGTAGTAATTTCATATTGAATAAAATGAGAATATCATTCCCTCCACTAACATTAATCAGTCTTTCGCTACTTTTGTGAGATAAACACGTTTTTCATACAAACAGATTTACTGTGTGCTATTTGATAATGTGGCATTAATTTACTTACATTAAACTTTCTGTTTCATATGCAGATTGTTATCAACATACTTAAACCATATAAAAATACAGAACACACAAATCTAGATAAGAAATAAAAACAAAAATAGTTGGAATATAACTATGAAGTTGTTCCTAGGACCTTGATTTGGGGGGGGGGGAATGTTATAAATTCATGTGTCTGTCGATGTTTTCTTTGTAGGCTTTCAATCTCTTCACTCTCTCTGCTTCTCAGTGACCTCACACCCACCATCCCTGCAGCATCCTGCATCCTAACACTCCTACTCTGCACAGACCCAAAGTTGTCTTTCTTTGAAATTTTTTTTTTTTTTTTTTTTTTTTTTTTTTTTTTTTTTTTTTTTTTTTGGCATTTGCTTGGTTATAGCAAATACCATGACAGACAAATTTTAAAACACTAAATGCCTGAAGGACCAGCCAGAACTACTTCAGAGAGAAATATTTAACATTCAGTCTCAGCACATCACAGAGTCTGCAGATAACTGTTTTCTAAATTTAAGTAGCACTTCTTTAAGGCTGCCCAACCTGTGCTCTAATTACACGATCAAGTACTAGACATTTCCTTATTGTGTCTGCTGAAATTCATCCCTGGGATGAAAATAGACACTGGAATGAAACAGAGGAAAGGTATGCTCATGCAGACCTCTGGGTGATTATAGTCTGATCAGCAGCAAAGCTTTACAAAAGGATCTTTTCCATATCGACTACTGCTGCTAGTGGAAATTACAACCTTTAAAGCAGATTGTAATTTCCCAATATTTGATAGAGGCTTGAGGTACTAGATAGGTTTTAGCTCATATTGACTTTTAAAGCAGAGAACAGTATGGAAACAATGATAAGTAGGGAATAGCCAAAGTGCTTCAATATAGGGGTCAATGGAAGAGACAACAATGATTACAGTAGGATAATAATATATTAGATCAACTCTCAAAATAGTTGTCTTTCTGTATTCTCTTTTTCCAGATGGAAATATTTAACAGTACCTAAAGGCATTTTAGACTTTGCTGACTAATTTATTTCTAAGCATAGATTTTTGCCATCATTCTTCCAGATAAACAAATGTTGAGGTCTCACTTTGGTTCACAGGACAATTCTTTTTTTTTAATTTTTATTTTATCATTATTATTTACAATTTATTCAGTTTGTATCCCAGGTTTAACCCCGTCCCTCATCTTGTCTATGATCCTTCCTTCCTCTTCAGCCATTGTCCAATTCCCCTAATCCATTCATAGGGGAAGTCCTACCCTCCTACTCTCTGACCTTAGCCTATCAGGTCTTAGCAGGACTGCCTGGATCCTCTTCCTCTGTGGCCTATTAAGACCACCCCACCAGGGGAATGTGATCAAAAAGAAGTTCCTGTCAGAGACTGCTGCTGGTTCCTTTACTAGGACACTCACGTGGAGACTGAGATACCAATGGCCTATATCTGAGCAGTGGGTTAGGTAACATCTTTCAGATTTATGTCCAAGAGTGGTATAGATGGGTATTGAGGTAGCACTATTACCAATTTTCTGAGAAAGCATCAAATTGATTTCCAAAGTGGTTGTACAAGATTACATTCCAACCAGCATTGAAGGAGGGTTCACTTTTTCCACGTCCTCTCCAGCATATGTTGTCACTTGAGTTTTTGATCTTAGCAATTGTGATCAGTGTGAGATGGAATCTCAGAATATTTTTGATATGCATTTCCCTGATGACTAAGGAGGTTGAGCATTTCCTTAACTGTTTCTCCACCATTTGATATCCCTCTATTGAGAATTTTGTTTAGTTCTGTACCCCATTTTTAAAGGGATTACTTGGTTTGTTGATGTTTAATTTCTTTGTTAGGGGGTTAAGGCTTCTCATAATATTTCCTATAAGCCCACACCTGTGTGTTTATATCCCCCATTTTTATTCATTGTTAGCCAGATAGAGCCAAGTAATTGTGGTAATGATACTTGCTTTTTTGCCCAATGCTGGAATGCGAGTGAAGTTAGCTATGCCCTGGTTACTCGCATGCCTTGCTGGGTGCCT
>REGO01000846.1:166376-185492 GCA_010120015.1 Rhombomys opimus
ACTGCATTGAGAAGAACAACAACAACAAAAAAAAATCAGAAAGAAGGAGAGGAGGACCTCCCCTATCAGTGGACTTGGGGAGAGGCATTCATGCAGAAAGGGGGGGAGGGTGGGACCGGGAGGGGAGGAGGGAGGGACTTATGGGGGGATACAAAAGGAATAAAGTGTATTTAATAAAAGTTAAATAAAAATAAAAAAAAAAGAAAAAGTATAAATTGAAACATCCACATGCAACAGTGTGTCCCTCTGCTGCATGAGATTGTGCAACACATGGAGTCAAATTTTTCCCAACACAAAACTCAAAATTTTCGTCAGCCATTCTTAAATTAATATAAGGTCGGAAATCTTAACATAGGGAAAGTGAGGGAAGATGGGTAATGCAGACTGGATTATTCTTACAAATTCCCGATAATTTTCCAAGCATTGTTGCTCAAGGTGGATCACACTTGACTACAATAGTTTCTTTTTTATTAATTTTATTTTTATATTAATCACAGGTTATTTAGTTGGATCCCAGCAGTAGCCCCCTCCCTCATCCCCTCCCTGTCCCTTTCCAAGTCCACTAGGGGAGGTCCTCCTCCCCTTCCTTCTGACCCTAGCTTATCAGGTATCTTCAGGACTGGCTGCAATGTCCTCCTCTATAACCTAGCAAGGTTGTTCCTCCCTCAGGATCAGGGGGAGGTAAAGGAGCCAGTCATTTAGTACATGTCACAAATAGCTCCTGCTCCCCTTACTAGGAAAACCCACTTGGATACTGAGCTACCATGTGCTACACCCAAGCAGGGGGTCTAGGTTATATCCATGCATGGTCCTTGGTTGGAGAATCAGTCTCAGAAAAGACCCCTGTGCCCAGATATATTTGGTCCTTCTGGGGCTTCTGTCCTCTCCAGGTCTTACTAACTCCCCCTTCTTTCATATGATTCCCTGCACTCTGCCGAGGTTTGGTTATGAGTCTCAGCATCTGCTTTGATACACTACTAATTAGAGTCTTTCAGGGGCCCTCTGAAGTAGGCTCCTGTCCTGTTACTTGTTTTCTCCTACTTCCCATGTTCATCCCATTTGTTTTTCTAAGTGAGGATTGATCATCTTACCCTGAGTCCTCTTTCTTATTTATCTTCATTAGGTGCACATATTTAGTATGTTAATCCTATCTTATAGGTCTATATAAGTGAGTATATACCATGTGTGTCTTTCTGCTCCTGGGATACCTCACTCAGGATGATCTTTTCTAGATCCCACCATTTGCCTGCAAATTTCCTGGTTTTCTTGTTTTTAATTGCTGAGTAGTATTCCATTGTGTAAATGTACCACAATTTCTGTGCCCATTCCTCCATTGATGGACATCTGGGTTGTTTCCAGGTTCTGGTTATTATTAATAAAGCTGCTACAAATATAGTTGAGGATATGTCCTTGTAGTGTACTTGAGCATTTTTGGATATATGCCTAGCAGTGGTATAGCTGGGTCTTGAGGAAGCACTATTCCTAATTGTGTGAGAAAGCGCCAGATTGATTTCCAAAGTGGTTTACAAGTTTGCATTCCCACCAGCAATGGAGGAGGATTCTCAATTCTCCAGAACCTCTCTAGCATGTGTTGTCACTTGAGTTTTTGACCTTTGCCATTTTGACGGGTGTATGGTGAAATCTCAGGGTTCTTTTGATTTGCATCTCACTGATGGTTAAGGACGTTGAGCATCTCTTTAGGTGTTTCTCTGCCAGTCTATATTCCTCTCCAGAGAATTCTCTGTTTAGTTCGATACCCCATTTTTTAATTGGATTGCTTGATTTGTTGTTTTTTAACTTCTTTAGTTCTTTATATATTCTGGATATTAGCCCTCTGTCAGATATAGGGTTGGAGAATATCTTTTCCCAGTCTGTAGGCTGTTGTTCTGTTCTGACGACAGTGTCTTTTGCTTTACAGAAGCTTTTCAGTTTCATGAGATCCCATTTATTGATTGTTGATCTTAGAGCCTGTGCTGTTGGTGTTCTGTTCAGGAAGTTGTCTCTTGTGCCAATGAGTTCCAAGCTCTTCCTCACCTTTTCTTCTAACCGATTTAGTTTGTCTGGTTTTATGTTGAGGTCTTTGATCCACTTGGACTTTAGTTTTGTGCAGAGTAATAAATATGGATCTATTTTCATTTTTCTGCATGTAGACATCCAGTTGGACCAGCACCATTTGTTGAAGATGCTGTCTTTTTTCCATTGAATGGTTTTGGCTTCTTTTTTGAAAATCAAGTATTCATAGTTGCTTGGGTTTATTTCTGGGTCTTCTATTTGTTTCCATTGGTCCACCTTTCTGCTTATATGCCAATACCATTAAGTTTTTATTACCATTGCTCTGTAGTACAGCTTGAGGTCAAGAATGGAGATACCTCCAGATGATCTATTGTTGTACAGTATAGTTTTGGAAATTCTAGGTTTTTTGTTTCTCCATATGAAGTTGAGAATTTTTCTTTCAAGGTCTGTAAGAATTGTATTGCTATTTTGATGGGAATTGCATTGAATTTGTAGATTGCTTTTGGCAGGATGGCCATTTTCACAATGTTGATCCTCCCAATCCATGAGCACAGGAGAACTTTCCAACTTCTGATAGATCATTTAATTTCTTTCTTCAGAGACTTGAGGCTTTTTTCAAAAAGGTATTTTACCTGCTTGGTTAAAGTCACCCCAAGGTACTTATGTTATAAATGGCTATTGTGAGGGGTGTTGTTTCCCTTATTTCTTTCTCGGCCCTTTTGTCTTGGGTATACAGAAGGGCTTCTGATTTTTTTTTTTTTTAGTTGATTTTGTTTGTATCCAGCCACTTTGCTGAAGGTGTTTATCAGCTGAAGGAGTTCTCTGGTTGAATTTTGAGGGTACCTCAGGTATACCATCATATCATCTGCGAATCGTGATACTTTCACCTCTTCCTTTCAGATTTGTATCCCCTTGATCTCCTTTGGTTGTCTTATGCTCTAGCTAGGACTTCAAGTACTATGTTGAATAGATATGGAGAGAGTGGGCAGCATTGTCTTGTCCCTGATTTCAATGGGATTGAGTAAGTTTCTCTCCATTGAGTTTGATGTTGGCTATAGGCTTGTTGTATATTGCCTTTACTATGTTTAGGTTTGTGCCTTGTATTCCTGATCTCTCCAAGACTTTAAACATGAATGGATGTTGGATTTTGTTAAATGCTTTTTCGTCATCTAGGGAGATTATCATCTGTTTTTTCTCCTTCAGTTTGTTTATATGGTCGATTACATTGATGGATTTCCATATATTGAACCATCCTTGAATGTCTGAGATGAAGCATACTCGGTCATGGTGAATGATATCTTTTATGTGTTTTTGGATTCGGTTTGCAAGGATTTTATTGAGTATTTTTCCATCAATGTTCATAAGAGAAACAGGTCTGAAGTTTTATTTTTTTGTTGTTGTTGGGTCTTTGTGTGATTTAGGCATCAAGGCAACTGTGGCTTCATAGAATGAGTTTGGTAAAGTTTCTTCTGTTTCTGTTTTGTGGAATAATTCGAAGAGGATTGGTACAATATTTTCTTCAGTAACCAGAACACTTACAATACTTATACCCCCTGTAGCCAGTTTCTTCATTCTTATTTCAAAAGACTGTCCACTTCCCTTCCCTGCCTTCAAAATGGTCTCTCTTTTTTTGCCAAAGAAACATTCTATTATATTGGAAATATCTGATATGGTGACATACTGTATTTTAAAATGTTACATTTTCACACCCCAATTTGTTGGGCAGGAGTTGGGTCAAATCACAAAGTACTACTGCTGCATTTGATGTATAATTGAAAGTGTGTACTGTACTAGGAAATGCATCTCTTTAATTTTTTATTATTGGTTATTACAATTTTTTCAGTATGTATCCCAGCTGTAATCCACTCCCTTGTCTTCTCCCAAAACCACCCTCCTTCCCCTATGTCCTTCCCCTAGTCCACTGACAGAGGAAGTCCTCCTCCCATTCCATTTGACCCTAGCCTATCAAGTATCATCAGAACTGGCTATTTTGTCTTCCTCTATGGCCTGGTAAGGGTGCACCCCCTAGGGGTTTGTGATCAGAGAGCCAGCCACTGAGTTCATGCCAGAGAAAGTCCCTGCTCCTCTTACAAAGGAACCAACCCACTTGGAGACTGAGTCTTTGGGCTACATCTGAGCCAGGATTTCAGGTCCTCTCCATGCATTGGCCTTGGTTGCATCAGTCTCTGCAGGGCCCCCAGGACTCACTTTTTTGGCTCTGCTGGTCTACTTTTAGAGCTCCTGTCCCCTCCAGGTGTTTGTGGCTCCCCATTCTTTCTTACAATTCCCTGCACTCTGCCCAAAGTTTGGCTATGAGTCTTAGCCTCTGCTTCCATACCTCAATCAGCAGAGTCTTTCAGAGGCCATCTGTCATTTTCCCTGTATTTTCCTGATTCTAATGTCTATCAGGTTTGTCCTTCTGAATGTGAATTGAGTATCTTCCCCAGGGTCTTCCATGTTGTTTAGCTTCTTTAGGAGTATAGATTTTAGTATGTTTATCCATATTATATGGCTAATATTCACTTATGAGTGAGTTTATACCATGTGTGTCTTTCTGCTTCTGGGTTACCTCACTCAATAGGATCTTTTCTAGTCCCGACCATTTTCCTGCAAGTTTCATGATTTCCTTGCTTTTAATAGATTAGTGGTATTCCATTGTGTAAATGAACCACAAATTCTGTATCCTTTCCTCAGTTGAGGGACATCTGGGTTGTTTCCAGATTTTAGCTATTACTAATAAAGCTGCTATGAACATGGTTGAGCAAATGTCCATGTTCTGTACTTGAGCATATATGCCTAAGAGTAGTATAGATGGATCTTGAGGCAATATTATTCCTAATTTTCTGAGAAAGTCCTAAATTGATTTCCAAAGTGGTTGTACAGGTTTACATTCCCACCAGCAATGGAGGAGGGTTCTCCTTTCTCCACAACCTTGCCAGCATTTGTTGTCACTTGAATTTTTTATCTTAGCCATTCTGACGGGTGTAAGGTGAAATCTCAGGATCATTTTGATTTGCATTTCCCTGATGACTAAGTAATTTGAGCATTTCTTTAAGTGTTTCTCTGCCATTCTATATTCCTCTATAGAGAATTTTCTGTTTATCTCTGTAACCCATTTTTTACTTGGATTACTTGGTTTGTTGGGGTTTAACTTCTTATATTCTTTATATATTCTGCATATAAGCCCTCTGTCAGATATAGTGTTGATGAAGATCTTTTCCCAATCTGTAGGCTGTCGTTTTGTTCTGATGACAGTGTGCTTTGCTTTACAGAAGCTTTTCAGTTTCATGAGGTCACATTTATTGATTGTTAATCTTAAAGCCTGTGCTGTTGGTGTTCTGTTCAGGAAGTCAATATACATCAATCTTATAGCCAATATTAAACTAAATGGAAATATTAAACTAAATTTAATTCAATCTTAATGAAATCAGACACAAGGCAAGGCTGCCCACTCTCTCTGCATCTCTTCGACATAGTACTTGAAGTCCTAGCTAGAGCAATAAGACAACTAACATTGATCAAGGGAATATACATTAGAAAGGAAGAAATCAAATTATCACCATTCACAGATATGATAGTATGTATAGTGACCCCAAAAATTCAACAAGAGAACTCCTTTAGCTAATAAACTCCTTCAACAAAGTGGTTGGATATAAAATTAACTCAAAAAAATCCAAAGTCCTCTTGTATACAAAAGACAAAAGGGCTGAAAAAGAAATTAGGAAAACAAAATCCTTTACAATAGCCAAAAATAACATAAAATACCTTGGTGTGACTCTAACCTAGCATGTGAAAGACCTGTATGAATAAAACTCTGAAGAAAGAATTTGAAGAAGATATCAGAAGATGGAAAGATCTCCCATGCTCATGCATTGGTAGGATTTAGGATTTATATAGCGAAAATGGCCATCCTACTAAAAGCAATTTACAGATTCAATGCAGTTCCCATCAAAATACCAACATAATTCTTTACAAGACTTGAAAGAACAATTTTCAGTTTCGTATGAAAAAAAAATCAGAATTGATTAAAAAAAAATCTTATAGAACACCAGATCTTCTGTAGGTATCTCCATCCCTGACCTCAAGCTGTACTATAGGGAAATGCATCTTTTAATAGTTTAAGTCACTCTTCTAAAACACATTCAAGGTAGAAAATGTGCCTTACATTTCTAAAGACAAGAGAACAAGTGGGGGGATTTTCAGAAGGTGCGTAGATGTATGGAGCCTACTGTGTTAGCATCAGCAGATGAATTCATACCTAGCAAATGTCAAGTCTCCTTCACTGCCTACTGTGTACCGCTTCTGTACCAGCAGTTAAGGACAGACATAGCTAAAGGGCAAAGAGGCACACATATTGTGTACTGTATGTTTGTTTGTATTTAAGTTGATTATTGAATAAAGTAATTATAGTGTAACGTCTTAAAACATAGAGGTGGTTTCTTATATCATGTATAGTACTCATCACTGCTTATCCATGAGTGTCAAGGTAGGATATCCAGAAGCAAGCTAGTATTCTGTGTAACCTATGTAACATGACTATTTATTTATTTATTTATTTATTTATTTATTTATTTATAATTATACTTTATTTACTTTGTATCCCCCCTCTAGTTCCCTTCTCCAAACACTCCCCTCCCCAAGTCCACTGATAGGGGAGGGTTTCTTTTTCTTCCTTCTGATCCTAGTCTGTTAGGTCTCCTTAGGAGTGGCTGCATTGTCTTCCTCTGTGGCCTGGTAAGGCTGCTCCCTCTTCAGGGGAAGGTGATCAAAGAGCAGGCCAATCAGTTCATGTCAGAGACAGTCCCTGTTTCTATTACAATGGAACCCACTTGGACACTGAACTGCCATGGGCTACATCTGTGCAGGGGTTCTAGGTTATCTCCATGCATGGCACTTGGTTGGAGTATGAGTCTCAGGAAAGACCCCTGTGCTCAGATTTTTTGGTTCTGTTGCTCTCCTTGTGGACTTCCTGTCCTCTCCAGCTCTTACTATTATTTCACTTTTTTTTTCATAAGCTTCCCTGCATTCTGCCCGAAGTTTGGCCATAAGTCTCAACATCTGCTTTGATAGTCTGCAGGGCAGAGCCTTTCAACTTTTTTGTTTGATTTTTTTTTTAAGCAAGGTTTCCTCTTATAGCCTTGCCTGTCCTGGAACTCACTCTGTAAATAAGATTAGCCTCGAAGTCACAGAGTTCTACCTTCTAATGCCTCCCTATGTGCTGTGTTTAAATACCTATGCCACCACTTTCCTCACTAAAGTGTCAATTTTCCTGTTTAATAATATTAATAAATGTGCACTGATAAACTGATAAACAGACTGTCAAGTGCTAGCATCATGTACAGTCTTTTGTGCACAATAGGCTCCAAAGAATTTTGACATGTTTTTATTTGTTTTACTGAATAATCCCAACTTCCCTCCCCCTTCTTCACGCATGCCCCTTTCTCAAGTCCACTGATAGGGAGGCCCCCCTCTCCTTCCTTCTGATCCTAGTCTGTCAGATCTCATCAGGAGTGGCTGCTTGTCATCTTCTAATATGTACACCTAAAGAAGGGAGGGAGGACTCTGACTAAATTGCTCAATTCCCATCTCGAAAGGCAAAAAGGATGGACATCAGAAGAAGAAGAAAACAGGGAACAAGTATAGTTGGATCTTGAGGAAGCACTATTCCTAATTGTCTGAGAAAGCACCAGATTGATTTCCAGAGTGGTTGTATAAGTTTACATTCCCACCAGCAATGGAGAAGGGTTCCCCTTTCTCCACAGCCTCTCCAGCATGTGAGCCTACCACAGAGGGCCTCTGAAAGACTCTACTTAGCAGTGTATCAAAGCAGATGCTGAAACTCATGACCAAATCTTCGGCAGAGTGCATGGAATCATACGATAAAAAGAGAAGGCAAGATGACCGGGAGAGGACAGGAGCTCCACATGGTCAAAATATATCAGGGCACAAGGGTCTTCTATATGACTCTTTCTCCAACCAAGGACCATGTATGGATATAACCTAGAACCCCTGCTCGGATGTAGCCTATGGTAGCTCAGTATCAAATTGGGTTCCCTAGTATGGGGAATAAGGACTAATTCTGACATGAAGTCAATGGCTGGCTCTTTGACCTCCCCCCACCCCCGATGGAGGAGCAGCCTTGCTAGGACACTGAGGAGGACATTGCAGCCAGTTGTGAAGATACCTGATAAACTAGGGTCAGAAGGAAGGGGAAGAGGACCTCCCCTAGCAGTGGACTTGGAAAGGGACAGGGAGGAGATGAGGGAGGGTGGGTGGGTTTGGGAGAAAATGAAGAAGGGAGCTACTGCTGGGATACAAAGTAAATAAACTGTGATTAGTATAAAAAATAAAAAGTATAAAAAAAGAAGAAAAAAAAGTTCTGAAGACATTGTCCACCAGTAAAAAACATGCAGGGCTTGCTCTTGTGAAGGACCTCAGTTTCCAGTATCCCGCTTTGATATCCCCAAACATCCTCTGACTCCAACTCCTCAAGATGTGATGTGATATAGTCTCTGGTCTCCGCAGGCAGCATATATATATATATGTGTGTGTGCATAAGCACACATACAAAAAATAAACAATAAAACAAATATTTAAAGATATCTAATAAGAGCTGTGAATGGTGGTGCATGCCTTTAATCTCAGCACTTGTGAGGCAGAGGCAGGTGGATCTCTGTGGCCACCAGGCCAGCGGGGTCTGTCAAGCTAGTCCAGGACAGCCAAGGATACACAGAGAAACCCTGTCTTGAAAAACTAAAAACAGGGGGAAAAATCTGATAAGGAACTTTTGTTTTGTTTAGTTTTTACCAGCTTTCTGTCTAGCTAACATTTTTTTACTATTTATTTAATGGATCTCAAGTGTTTGAAACCTAAGAATGATTTTTGTTACTCTTTGCAGTAGGCTATCCTCCAACTCCAAAAAGTAGATCCTTTAAGTGAAGCTTTTCAACCAGTCATTACAGGCGTTAGTTATCAGTGTCTTGTACTGGTAATAGTCATGCCTCAGTGTACTTATTATCCGTTTTGGTTACCATAAAGTTAGTGTCAATAATATATCAAGTAAATCTGTGGAGAATTTTTGGTTGGAAGAATTTTTATAGCCTCATATACCCTAAGGGATTACACAGAGATACCTTCCCTGAGGTCAAGCAGAGAGCTGTCTCAGGGGTTATTAATTTGTTTATCACAGGATTTCATTTTCCTAAGGCCATCACAGAGAAGCATCTTCATACAGAGGGAAGGGTATTCCATTGAGATTTGTGTAATTCACTCAGTCACAATATTTGAGTATCCCCTTAAGAATATCACTGAGGGCTTTCATCTGTGCTGTGACATTTTCCACGGTTGCCATCTTGCTGGTTCCTGACAGCATCTCCATACTAGGAGGCTGCAAAGTTCATTTCTTCAAGTCAAAGCTTTTCACATATTTGTATTACTTCAGGTTTACAAATGATGCTCGGGGTTCACAACTGTTACTGTTTACAACATTTTATATCTCTTTCCCTTAAAATTTCCAACATATTATATGTTTGACTAACTGACCACAGTTAAATTCTTCAGTTACTCCATGATTTCTTATGAAGGACAGAATAAAATGAACTAGATTTTGTTAAATGCTAAACTGTAAATAAACAAAAATCTCATTTTTGAGTCTTCTGTCTCTTGCTGTCAGCTAGATCTTTACCATGAGCACAGAGTGTTTTTGTATGCGATGTTAACGCTAATTGAATTTTTATATTTCAGCACAACAATTTTTATCAAGGAAATATTTTGAAGGTTATCTACATTTAGAGATTCATTCCCTTCACTGATATTGAGCTGTTCCCTTTCCACTGACTCAACAAAATAAATGAAAATATTACAGTATTTTGATATTATTAGAAAAAACAAAAAACGATTTTCCATTTGTAGACAATAGTAGCTGCTGCCATGAAAGAAGGGTTAATTTCAAGTTTGGTTGTAGAAGAAGGGTCATGCCTTTGGATGGCAGGAATGGCAAAGGAACCTGTGCTTCCTGCTGAGGCTTCAGCTGGGCAAGCTCAGGGTTCCTAGTCCAAACTCTGCCTTTTCACTCTCCTTCATTTTGAAATATACATATTCATTATGTATATAAGCCAAGTGCTTAGCTTTAAATTTTATCTTTCAGAAAGCAAAGATAGCATACTTTCTCTTAAGACTGAATAAGAATCAAAGTAGGTTAATTTATACAACTCATTAAATACATTTTCATAAACAGTAAATAAAAAAATCTTCAATAACTATTGATAGTGGAAGATATTCTTTTGGGCATGTTTGTATTCTATTTTCCACCATTTCCATTCTAAGTACTGGCAGTATAAATTTTATAAAGCATATTTTTTCCTTTTCAAATTGTTTTTCTTTTATTTCTTTTTTCTTTTTATTATTAGTTACATTTTATTAACTCTGTATCCCAGCTGTATCCCCCTTCCTCATTCCCTCCTAATCTCACCCACCCTCCCTCATCTCCTTCCTGCCCCTTTCCAAGTCCACTGATTGGGGAGGACCTCCTCCCCTTTCATCTGACCCTGTTTTATCAGGTATCTTCAGGACTGGCTGCAAAGTCCTCCTCTGTGGCCTAGCAGGACTGCTCCTCCCTTGGGGGGTGGGGAGGTCAAAGAGCCTGCCATTGAGTTCATGTCAGAAATAGTCCCTGTTACCCTTACTATGGGGAAAAAATTAAAAAAGGTTCCTGAGCTACTATGGTCTACATCCGAGCAGAGGTTCTAGGTTATATCAATACATGGTCCTTGATGGAATATCAGTTTCAGAAAAGACCCCTGTGCCCAGATAGATTTGGTCCTTGTGGAGCTCCTATCCTCTCCACATCATACTAATTCCCCCTTCTTTCATATGATTCCCTGCACTATACGGAAGGTTTGCTTAGGAGTCTTAGTATCTGTTTTGATACACTGCTAGGTAGAGTCTTTTATAAGCCCTCTGTGGTAAGCTCCTGTCCTGTTACTTTTTTTTCTCCTACGTCCAATGCCCATCCCATTTGTCTTTCTAAGTGAGGATTGATCATCTTACCCTGGGTCTCCTTTCTTATTTATATTTTATGGGTATATAGATTTCATTATGTTTATCATATATTATAGGTCTATATAAAACAACTGAGATGTCCATCAACGGAGGAATGGATACAACAGAAATTGTGGTATTTTTACACAATGGAATACTACTTATCAATCAAAAATGAGGAAATCATGAAATTTGCAGGCAAATGGTGGGATCCAGAAAAGATCATTCTGAGTGAGGTATCATTTTTTTAATAATTTTATTTTTAATTTTTTCAAGATTATTATAAAATTACATCATTCCCCCTTCCCTTTCCTCTTTCCAAACCAGCCCATGTACCACTACTTACTCTATTTTGAATGCATGGCCTGCTTCTATTTTTATTAATTGGTGGTGGTGGTGGTGGTGGTGGTGGTTGTGGTGATGGTTCGTGAGTGTATTCTTAAATACATAAACACAACATATGAAATCTATTTTATACAACTTATGTTCGTGTTTCCTGGGTGACCAGTTGGCATTGACCAACCAATTGGTATTCTTTTCTTCTGGAGGAATTTCTTCCCCTCTCAGCATTCCGTACTTACCTTCAGCTACACAAACTCAATGGTCTTCACCCAAACTCTGCTTTTCCTTTCTCCTTCATTTTGTACTTAAACATATTAGTAAAATGCTTAATTATAAGTTTTATCTCCTAGAAAACAATAACATGCTTTCCTCACAATATTGACAAGGATTAATGAGATTAATTTATATAATTCAAAACCAAATCTCCCCCAAAATTACCTGTTTGATATAGCTAGTATTGATTATCAACTTGATGGAGTTTGGAAATACGTCACTGAGGGTGATTCCAGAAAGGTTTAATTCAGACGACAAGACTCTTCCGGAATGGTACTACATTTCACAGGCTGGGGTTCCATTCTTCCATTCTGCTTAAATGGGGGCAGCAATCATCTCTCCTTGCTCCTGAATATAGAAGTAATGTGATCAGTGACTCATGCTTTTGCACCATGATATACTGCATCCTCTAAACAGTATGTAAAAACAAGCCTTCCCCTCCTGATACAAATTTGCTCAGGAATTCAGTCACGGTATAGAAACAAGAACAACAAAATAATACACTTCTGAAGACCAACACTAGGTTTATAGGCATGAGGCATGTATGCAGAGATAAGTGAGCAGTGTAATCATTAAAGGTATGAATGCAGACAATGGAGTCCACAGTAGTTCACTAAATCTGAGTAACATGCTTGCTAGTCACAGATAGATGCCATAAGCTGGCAGAATTTTGTTAACTATTCCCTTTTATCCTTTGCAGTTCTATGCCTGTGAAAGTTCAAGCGACAACTATCAATGACCCTGGATTTGTGGTTTTATGTTTTTGGTTTTGTTTTGTTTTTCCTTTTCATTTGTACCTCTTTCATTTAGGTCAAAGCAGCCACAGTTGCTAATGATATCATTTGAAAGGGCTGTGGCATATTAGTTGGATTGCCAGAGAGATTTTGCTTGTGGGTATGTATATGATTGTGTGTGTTTGTGTGTGTGTGTGTGTGTGTGTGTGTGTGTGTGTGTGTTATATATTTTAAACCATGTATCCATTGTGTCCATGTAGTTTGGTGTTCACTTGTGAATCTTTTTGTGTAAGAAGTCCAGTGTCGATATCTGGTAACTTCATCCATCACTTTCCTCATAGCTTTTAAACATGTAAACATGTTTCTGTTTGGGTGTGTTTTTAATTTTTTTTCTGAGCTCTGACTAGCTGATTATACCAGCTGGCAGCGAGCCCCAACAATCTGATTGCCTTTGATACCCAAGAACTGTGATCATATGTTCATCACTCTGCTGTCACTCATGTTACTGCTACAGATCAGGACTCAGGCTCGCAGTTAACCTACTGAGACATCTCCTTGGCCTGGAGGAGTTTTCAAATAAAACATAATAATAGTTAGGAATTAATAAAGGATAAGCAGGCATGTACATAAATATGCACTGTGCTTCAAAGTGTTGTCTGTAATCAATGATCTAGCCATGGATTGTAGCATAGGTTGTACTGAAATTATTGTTGCTACATGCCATCAAATGAAATCTGATCTACACTACAGATCATAAAATTTAAAAATATAAAATGTAATAAAATTTGGACAATCCGCATGTAAATATTTACCTTTTAATAATTACTTAGAGATTCAGAATGTAGCTCAGTGGAATCACATTTGTTAGACAAACTCTAGGTGAGATTTACTCCTTTATTCATTCCCAAAAGTCTTGTGTTAATGTTCATCTTAAGTCTTTTATTTAGATAATTGCCATATTTCACAGTACATTTATCCTTCTAGATCCATAGGATATGCCTTAACACAGGATTTGTGTAGCAGGAGTGAAACACAAATCTTCTTGCAAAACACAGATCCAGTTTGTAGTTACGAATGCTGAGAAGAGAGCATATGGAACACAATAAGTGGTTCTCTAATGTCAAACAGTTAGCCCTAAAAAACATTCTAACAAATAACATAACACAAACGTAGGAATATACATGTATAAACACATATGTATGCAATAACAATGAAAAAGAGGACATGATTGGAAAGAGAGCAGAAACTGGTATGTAGAAATGGTATGGGAGGAAAGGAAAAGGATGTGTGTTAGAACTATGTTACAATCTCAAAAAGAAGAAAACAGTATCAACGTTATCAAGTCAATGTGAAGCTAAATTAACAAAACTATGTCACTAAAACAGAAGCTTTGTTTTATTTTATATTTATTTATTATAACTTTTAGGGAAAAAATGGACTCCAGCCAGTTGTACCTTGATTTCTACACACTTTTCAGAGAAAAGATATGCACATGTAAGAACACACATACATGTTACTCAGTTTATGCACACTGAAGAAATAAATATAATAAATACTTTTTACTGAAAGTGCCCTAATAAGGGTTCTGCTTATAGTTTCATAATTGAAGAGATGTGATTTCTAGTGCCAAATTATTCATGAAAGGAGCTTGAAAGTCACAATTTTCCCCAAATAACAGTAGAACAAAACAAAACAAATAAAAACCAGACAGGTTAAAAAATTAACAAAGCTTACATTAAACATAAGAGACATAAGAAGAAAAGGGGGAATTACTTTCAGCCCACAACTGAAGAGGCAGAGAGTTGTATGAAGAAAGTCACAGCTTGAGCTGTGATTTTCATGAGAGGAAACTGTGGCTGCAGGATTCAATGTGGTAAAACTGTAACTGTAATTGATAAATTGTTGACAGCTCTCTGTCATTGATAATGAGAGAAGAACACTCTAGAGGGAAGTAGTCATCTTTTGTAGTTTAAACATATTCTCACACTGTTCAAAGACAATCCCTTGTGATCTTATCGGAAAAGTGAAAGCATTTCTTCTAAGATAAGATTACAACCAGACCACCCTTAGGAGTTCTTTTGGAAGTAGTACTGGATGTCTTATTTAGAGCATTAAAAAAAAGAAAGAAAAATTAAGTTGTCTTTGTTTTTAAGTGAAGTGATCTTATGTATAGAAAATCTTAGATTCTGTAAAACATAACAAAACAGAGTTAACTCCTTGACTCCTTGATTGAAGTTGTCAGCCATCAATGAGCAAAGAAAAATGACCATCATTTCACACGATAGTGAAATGAATCAACAACAATGCAATTCATAGTAACAACAAAACTAAGTTTTTATGTATTAATTTAACTGTTGAAGTACTGTAATTATTTTTTATAAAGCAGCAATCAACTACTGTAGGAAATCATGAGGCCACAGATTTTTTACTAATAGATTTTATTGAATAGTTGAATATTCATGTTGACTTATTTTCAGTCAAAAATTATGCCAGAACTCTACCTGATAAATACACACAAAAATGTAAGATGCAAAAAGATGCTGAGAAACCATTAAGCACTGATGAAAGAAACTGAAGAAGACAGAACTTGATGAAGAAATATACTATGTTCATTGATTGGAAGACTTAAAATTATTTACTATTTGTTCTAGTTTCATCTTATTGTTGTGGCCAATCCCTCCATTGAAACTCCTTTCACAGATGACTAGGATGTGTTAAGTTCAAGTTCACTAGGACGGTAAGGCAACCTATAGATTCCTTGCAGTCCTTATTAAAATTCTAAAGACATTTTTCACAGAAATGTTTTTTAATCTAAAAACCACATTTAACAAACAACACTAAAAATTTATGCTAAACTAACTGACTCAAAATAAAGGAAAAAGGAAGCATTTCAACACAGTAACACCTACCCACAACCTGGAGACAGAGGAGCTGTTCCAGGGAAGCTGGGAGACCCACAGAGGCTCTGAGGAGAAAAATAGAAATAGAGGATGAGTCTTCAGAATGCCCATTATCTTTGGAACAAGTTAAAGAAGGCAGGACTTATGGAAAGATAGTTTTAAAAATGGTCTCATGAAATTGAAAAAAAAAAAAAAGATGGGAGAGACAAGCAAAACTAGGAACCCAACTGCTATTGATATGGGAGCCATATGGGAGTGTAGCTGCAGTGAACCAAGGGTTGTAGTTGCTGAGTAGGGCCAGTCCTCTCTCCAGGAGGAGGCTTTGGCCAGTGACTCTGGTGCCATTGATGAAGCTGGAGCTGCTCGTCTTGCTGAAGGGATGAGAGTCAGGTCCTCAGATGCTGGACATGAATTTCAAGCATTGTGGTTGATGGTCCTACCTTGGGAGCCAGCAGCTGAGGGCAGAGAGGTGTGCAGCAGCCTGGAGCTCTCTTGAGTACTGCTCTGAGATGACCTGCCAAGCAACAAGAACACCCTGACTTGGGGGAAGAAGAGGATATACAAGTCTCAGTAATAGTCCAGTATTTATGGTACTGCAGAAACCAGAAAACTTGAAGCAGACTAATCACTCTTGCGATGAGTATTTGCATATAATTCTGTTTGAGAGGAACAAAACATATACTGTGTGACACACAGAAGTTAACATTACCATTATGATGAACCAATATGCCATGGAGATGTGGGAAAGATGGCAAAACACAGCACCTATGAGTGTGATGGACAGGAGAGCAGGTCAATGCCTAGTAGAGCCTGCATGGTAGTGGGGAATAGCCTGAAGCTTAAACAGGATCTTCTGCAGAATGCACTTCCCAGTCTCACAATTGTCTTTCGGTGAGCAATGGCAGGGTGTCTGAGATGGAGAAAGCTTCATTTTTTTTGGACTGGGATTCCTCAAAAGTCCTCTATGGTTCTTGCTGCTGCTTGGAGGCCATGTAGAAGTCCATGATCCATGCTGTCTCTGGGGATTACGGGCAAGGATGCTTCTTTTGCAGTGGTATTGATTACTGCAGACTTATAATTGAGAATGAGAGACATTGAGAGCTTCTATGGCACCCCACCCCACCCCAGGAAAAGGGAATAATCTAAACAGGAAGCCATTGAAAAGAATCCTTAAAATTGTCATAAGGATAATGAAATCTAACTTCTCACAGTTGATGGCTTCTGTCTGTGGGATGAGAAGTGACTCCATTATCTTTAAGGGGCTGGACACTGGAAGTTTGACCATGCTCCAATAAGTATCCAGGCAACAAAATTAAACTTGTTATATTTCTTTTTGTTGGAGGAGGGCACAAGGGTGGGAGGGTGGACCATAGAGGAATGGGAAGTGAGGGTGGTTGGAGTACAGTTGATGAAGTTACCAAACAATCGATAAAGATATTATCTTCGGAAAAAGTTTGTTTTGGCTGTTAATTTATTCTGAAGTGTTCAAAATATATTCAAATTTATGTTCAAATATATTAATTATCTTAATATCTTTAACATAAAATATGTTACTAACACCAATGAGTTGATTTTAAAAAATGAAGGACCAAGCTAAAATATTCATCAGTATGTTAGTGACAAAAAAAAACATCAATTAGAAAGAACATAACGTAAACATTCACATAAGAAATAAGTACTTAAGATATACATTATTTTAAAAGATTGGTTTGCTATTCCACAATGTACACATGAAGGAAAGATATCATGTTATATCCTATACATTCTGTTTTTATCAAGTATTTGATATAAAAAATACACAAATATTACATAGTTTTTACATTTAAAGTATATGTTAATATTTAGTTAATAATCCCATATGTATATAAATATGGCATGGATTGTTATATACATCCAGAAAGCTGTAAGTTAATAATGAATTCTTGTTTGGGTCATTTATCTGCTTTCTGAATATCAAAGAATGTAAACATTGAACAAAACTCAACTCCATGAATTATTGATAGTGTGTTGGCTTAGTAAATTAGTGGTTGTAAATTCTCTCCCAATAAACATGACTTCAACAGCACTAAATAGTTAGCTAGGTTTACAGAATTAGGCGTGATATTCCTTTTGTTGAGTGGGTCTTCAGCCTAATTAAACAGTTGTTGGTTACTAGAAAGTTATGCCTGACACTAAAGCAATCTTGGGGTTATCCCATTGTATGGTTGTTGATGTGGTTCATCAGTATCATAGCTTGGTAGGATTGTCCGTTGACCTCCTCCTTTGGGAGGAACTTTCGTGGTACTTTCTTGTACCATGATGCTAATCCTCGGGGAGGAGGAATTCAAGTCAGTTTCATCTCAAGGGTCTCTGGTTCTGAAGTGCCTGGTATCTTTAGCAGTAACGACCCACCTTTCACCACTGAAGAGTAACCAAGGCTAACAGCAGTAAGTAGTCTGTGTGTATTGGGAATCTCTTGGACTGGCTAACAAATCAAAACAGGGCCTTTGATGCTTGCTTCTGTACTTGCTTGTTCATTTGTGTTTTAGGTAATCTTTGGTTCTTGGTGGGAGCACTATCAGCCCAGATGAGAAGGGTTTATTACACTATGTAAGTACACTTATATATTAATTGCATGTACTATGAGGGTTTTCATATCAAATTTAAATAGTTGGAATAGTAGGAAGTTAGGATAAAAAAATAAAACAAGGCTTTAGAAAAAATTCAGGTATTTTAAATATTTAAGTATAGTTTATCAATTCTGTGGGAATTTCATACCTACAAAAAGTGCATAGTGAGTATATTCAGCACCCATTAGTATTTCAAATTTCCCTCAGATCTACTTTCCTTTCTATCAACTTAATGTACTTGTCATTTTTTTATATATATTTTCATAAACCACTGACTCCATTTTTTTTTCTTTTCATTTTTTTGAGTCAGGGTTTCTCTGTGTAGTCTTGGCTGGCCTGTACTTGCTTTGTAGACCAGGCTAGCCTTGAACTCACAAAGATCTGTTTGCCTCTGTGTCCCTGAGTGCTAGGGGTAAAGGCTTACACCACCATTCTAGATCCAATTTATTTACCCATATATTTCTGTGGATTGGGCCTTTTATTGTAGCATGGTTAACATACCATGGACAGTATCAGTGTGTGTGTGTGTGTGTGTGTGTGTGTGTGGCTCCTGTCACTTCCAGGTCCTGTTCTCTTTCCTCTCACTGTTCTACAAGACTCCCTATGCATTGCCCAATGTTTGGCTGTGAGTTTCAGTATCTATTTGGAGGTGCTGCTGACTAAAGCCTCTCAGAGGACAACTCTGACAGGCTATCTGCAAGCATAGCAGAGTATCATTCATAGTGTCTGGTGCTGGCAGTCTCCCATGGTGGGGGGGTCTTTCATTGGGCCAGGCATTGGCTGGGCATTCCCTCAGTCTCTGCTCTATCTGCTGTATATGCATCCTTGCATATCTCATAAGCAAGGTAAATTTTAGGTTAAAGTTTTTGCGGTTGGGTTGGTGTGCTACACCTTTCACTAGAAGACTAGTTTAGTTAGAGGGTGTCCTCTTCAGTCTCTATGGTCTCTGATACTAGGAGTCTCTGCGTGAATCCCCCTCATATTCTCCCAAAAGCCTACCCTGACTTAGGTCTCCAGCTTGTCACAAAGGTGTCTCCACCCTTGGTATCTCTTTTCTCTACAGGCCCTGTCCTCTTGCCTTTCCTCTCCTCAGGTCTGATATCCACCATCTTTTTCTTTTCTTTTCTTTTCTTTTCTTTTCTTTTCTTTTCTTTTCTTTTCTTTTCTTTTCTTTTCTTTTCTTTTCTTTTCTTTTCTTTTCTTTTC
>REGO01000846.1:189188-199546 GCA_010120015.1 Rhombomys opimus
TGATGGGGAAAGGATAGGAGCTCCACAAAGACCAAATATATCCGGGCACAGGGTCTTTTCTGAAACTGACATTCAACCAAGGACCATGTATGGATATAACCTAGAACCTCAGCTCAGATGTAGCCTGTGGTAGCTCAGTAACCAATTGGTTTCCCAAAGTGAGGGGAACAAGGACTATTTCTAACAGCAACTCAATGAAGATACCTGATAAAACAGGATCAGATGAATGGGGGAAGGTCTCCCCCTATCAGTGGACTTGGAAAGGGGCACAGTGGTGATGAGGGAGGGAGGGAGGGACCGGTAGGGAATGAGGGTTCAGGGCACGGCTGGGATACAGAATTAATAAAATGTAACTGATAAAAATAAAAAAAAATCTGTCTTTTTTATTGGAGTGTATTGTGATTTTACTTAATATGATTATTGGTGAAATTAGTTTAAATTCACCTTATATTCATTTAAATTGCTCCATTCTATTTTGTTTTCATTCCGAATTTTCTGGTCTTATTTTAGTTTGGTATTGCTTTTGTATGTGTGTATGTGTGTGGAGAGAGAGGGAGTTTCGCTTTACTCTCTAAATGGTAAATCTTATTTATAAAAAAATCTGTTACACAAAATATACTTCCACATGAATAAGTTCAGTAATTTATTCTATCACAGAGATAGAAGGGGAACATTATTACAACTGGCTTTCAGGTATCTTGTAATCAAGCATCAACTTAGAATTTTACCTTTGCAATCTTTCAAATCTACCAGGCATTCATTAAAAGTCAAGTGAATTCCATAGTTCAGGGTCACATCACCCTTTTCTAAATAAAGTATAATTGCTTCTTCACCAGATTGTATTTCTGTTCTTCAATCAAAAGTTCCTCAATTTTATATTAAAGTTGTAGATATATAAGTTCTGGCTGTAATTAAATAGAAGCATGTATGTGGGCTTTTTGAAGATCAAATCACTTTAAAGCCTCTGTGCCAAGTTTATAGAGAAGTACCAAAGATTAAAATAATAAAACAGTGATTATAAAACTACTGCCATTGTTTCAAAAGTTTGAGAGTCTAAGTAATTTTTCCATAGGTAATGTATCAGTATAACGTAAATAACACACACACACACACACACACACACACACCACCCCCACCACCACCCCCACCACCCCCACACCAAGTGCTATTACAGGGGTATCTTGAAAATTCAGAGGAAATCAGGGAGCATTTGAATAGAAAGCATTATGAATGTGCTGCATAAAAGCTACCTCAGGGGCCTTGGGTTTAGGACAGAAAAAATATATAAAGTGCAAGTCTTTTAGAAACTGCAAATATTGAGGATTCAAGATATCTAATAGCTTATCAGTCATATCTAAAGACCAGAAGAATAAATAAAAAATTGAGAAATAGTAAAAAAAAAAAGATACAGTTATGAATTTAAAGGATAAGACACTTAAAAACTTTGTCCAGTGTATACAAGAGTTATATGCCAGGTATATTGGTAATATCAACAGTTAAATGCTCTTGAGTCTTGTACATGGGCTGAAGAGGTACTGATCTCAAGGGGAAAGAAGTTGTTATCTGAAGAAAATAGTTTCCAATGTTGACTTTATATGTTCAGATTTCTGATTTGTTCCATTTTAAGATTCGCACAGAGGGAGTACTCAGATGGGCTACAGAAAACGACTTACACATGGATGAAAGTTGCTGAATGAACAAGCTTCCCACTAAATAGAAGGAACATTTATTCATCTCCAGGCATCCTGAGTAAGTTGTAAGTTCTCTTTTAACATGCAAACCCCATTGATGGCAGGCACAGCTGCTGTGAGGTTGTGACTATGTTGCCTCTGTTATTCCCCAGCGTTCCCGACCATTTTCCATGTCTTTCTTTTCTTACATTCTATCTGTCTTTATGTCGGCGATGGTCCCTGAGATTCAGAGTGAGTGTAACCCGACTGGCCACTTGAGGATTAAGAACTCAACTAGTGCTTTTTCTTAACACTTTTAGTATCCACTCATCTCTGAATTCATAGACCTCTTCATTATTAAAATATGCTTCTCTGAATAAGGCCAGACGTAGCCTTTGACTATGAGTGTAATTCTAAATATTTAGAAAGTACAGCACTAACTTAGATGAACAGCAGCATTGGCCCTCAGACCCTGTCTTCCTGCTGAAGCTTTGTCTACTTGAAGGACAGTCTCTGTCTACATACATTTGGGTACCAACTGATGAACTCACCAGAATCCAAAGCCACACAGGCGGTCCTGACTAAACTCAAATGTTACTAAATAAGTCAATGAAGTTTTGAGTGTTTGGAAGAAATTATAGAGAGGATGGAAGTAAGCGAGGGGTTGCTTGTGAGAGTACATGGGATGAAGCACTACAGTAATCAGAACAGATTTTATACACATGAAAAACTGCCAGAGAACATGATTAATTAAAAAGGAAAGATCTCAAATTTCTTTCACTTATGTGGAAAGAAAATTGAGATTCTCATTAGAGTAACGTAAAGCCATTTCACTGATCCTACATAAGTACATGGATTGAAGTCTGGTAGGAAAAAATGTTTAAATATTTGAAAGTATCATGGTTTGCATGACATTTTCACAGAGGTTATTTTTAATTTAAATGGTTTATCATAGGATTTGAGCAAGACGAAACATTTATCTTAAAAGTGCTTCCTTCAAAAATATTTTATGCCTATTATGCTAAATGTAGAAATTAAATGGTGATATTAGCAAATCTATTTTAATATGAATTAATTTAGAATGTCTTTCAGACAAGTTTCTGAATTAAACCCGAGCCTATTTATTCTCTGCCTAGATTGGATATGTCTGTGATTGCTTGACATTTAAGAATTCAAATATGTTATTATATGTATTTACTTATACAAAAATTATCATTGTGCTGAGCCAATTATAAATTGACTATTGGTTAAGAAACAGCACGTGAGATTTTAGGTAAAGTAAAAATAGCCTTTACTGAGTCTACTTTGATGCATATGGATCTTCTCAGAACCATTGTGCATACATAAACATACTACAATGACAAAGACTCATTTTTATTAAATAAGTTTTAATTTTTAGAAGGGATTTTGTAATGATACATGTTTGGACAGCTTTGAAAAATCCTTTTTTTTCATTTTAGAAATTCTCTCATATTTTCTGTCATGTCATAATTTCCATCTCCATAATCAATTCAAATTCACTTCTTCTTAACCATGCCCTCATTCAAATTCTCTGGAAAAATTAATCACCAGTTTCTTGGTATTTTCACTGTAAATATTGTCACCAATCACTTAATAGATGAAAATTTCATGATTTTCCAACCAAGGGCAATGCTTGGAGAGGACCTAAAGCCCCACCTCAGAAGTAGCCCATAGACTCAGTCTCCAAGTGGGGTCCGTAGAAAGGAAAGCAGAGAATTTTTCTGGCATGAACTCAATGTCAGGCTCTCTGATCACCTCCCCATGGGGATGCAGCCTTGCCAGGCCACAGAAGAAGACAATGCAGCCAGCCTTGATGAGACTTGAAAGGCTACAGTCAAATAGAAGAGGAGGAGGAGGACCTCCACTATCAGTGAACTAGGGAAGGAGCATAGGAGGAGAAGAGGGAAGCAGGGTGGGATTCGGACTAGACAAGGGAGGGGGCCACACCCAGGATACAAACTGAATAAATTGCAATAAATGATAATAATAAAAAAGAAAAGAAGAAGAAAAAAGAAATGCTAAATTAATGATAACAAATCACAAAAAAATTCTGTAAGTTTCTAAATCGTTTTGAGTAGTACAGGGATAGTCTTAGCCTTGTCAATTCCTCTAATTCATGAACACATCTTTTTCTACCCTCTTGGGCTCTAGCTTATCAGTATGTGGTAGGCTTTTAGCAAAACAACTTGCCATCTATTTTGTTAAGCCTATTGCTATGCTTTTATTTATGATTAGTATGATAAATGGGAATGTTTTCTAAAATTGTATGTTGATAATTCATTGTTGGCAGACAAACATAGAACTGATTTTTACATATTGATTTTTATCTTGAAAATGTTTAATTTATTGGTAATAACAGATTTTGGGTTTTTTTTTCTCTCTTTAGAACCATGTAATGTCAAATACACTTTTACCTTATGCATCTTGGTGTTGACAACTTTTATTCTGAACACCCATTGTACTTTTCTGAATAAAGGTACTAAATTGTCCCTTACTTCATTACTATTCATTTTTTAAGGAAATATAAAAAGAAAGTTATAAAATTCACATGAGATTACAGGTAAAGTCACCTTAAGAAAGATGCATACTGTTGATTACACACTGATGAAACAACAATAATCACAACAACAAAAACCTTTTTATTGGGCTCTTAGTTCCAGTCATGCTCGGTTTGGAAATCAGCATCAACTAAATCTAAGCTGAGTTGGGAAACACTTCTTATGGAATGAGAAGAAAATCCTTTCCTCCAGGTACAAGTTTTGACTGCAGGTGATCAACCTCTTGAGAGATGGTTGTACCCTGAAAATGTTATCTCCATCTGTGGAATGATCCCTTCTTTGAATCATAGTTTTATGCTATTGTTACAAAGTAGTGGAAAACAGAAGATGTACCACAGGTAAATTGCTGTGATGTAAAGGACATGTTTTGTCCCTACCCTCATTGTGTCCTAATGCTAAAGCTATCATGAGATGAGAGGGTTTTTTTTGTTTTGTTTTGTTTTGTTTTTTTCTGGGCTCTGTTGTCTTTCTATATCTGTTCTTTCTATTGTTACAATGTTTATGCAGTTTTTGTTTTCATTGATTACAGTTTATTCACTTTGTATCCCAGCTGTAGCCCCCTCCTCCACCCCCTCCCAATCTCACCCTCTCTCCTTCTTCTTCTTCTTCTCCTTTGCCCTCTTCCAATACAATGATAGAGTAAGTCTTCCTACCCTTCCATCTGACCCTAGTCTATCAGGTCTCATCAGGACTGGCTTCTTTCTCTTCCTATGTACTGGTTAGGCTCCTCCCCCCTCAGTGGGAGGTGATCAAAGAGCCAGCCCATGAATTCATGCATTCTTATTTCAGACCCAAGACAGGAGCCAACTGATCAAACTCTGAAACAAAGTGGCAGTATAAATCATCCTTTAAATTCACTTTCTGAGGTATTTTGTCACAGTGACAGATACAGGCTACAAAAGTTATCAAACAATTTTCCCCAGAGTTTGGTCATGTTTTCTATCAATCTCTTTTTCTTTCAGAGCCACAGTTATAAGTAATTCTTGTGCTATGTTGACAACCCTAATCTAATACTTTCAGATACTTAACATAACTGAAAATCAGCCACTGCTATTAATTTTTGTAAAGCACAGATGATTTTTGATTTAATGAAGATTTTTAAACAAAATATCCTAACTTAGATATGAACATACTTAAAAGGAATGCAGATTATTTTGCATTTTGGAATTCCTAATTTTGCTACATTTTATCTGAGGAAAAAATCAGTAATCTTTTTCTGATTCTCAAAGTTAAAAAATGTTAAACTAGTATACTCTCTTTGGTACATTAATCTTCTGTTCTGAAAGTCTCAATGATTTTATTAAAGGCAGCACATCATGGTTATGTTTTCAGTAGCTTTTGAATGTGGTCATCCCATCATTAACCTCTTCACTACTTTTGTTAAATTTCAGTTAGAAGAATAAATAGGGAAGATAATGAGTTAGTGGATTATATTTCCAAGTTTCTATTCAACATATGATGATTAGAAAGAGTTTGAAAATTAGTTGTAGGCTATTGAATTAAATACATGGATGTGGACAAAAAATACAGGCAAACAGAAATGTTGTTATACAGGCATCAAAAGAAAAAGACATTGGCCTTAAGAAATAAATAAGACACACTGGCTTAACACTTTGACAATACAAAGAACTAAAATTATCCTATAAATAACAGGAAACCAAGACCTGTTAGGAGTTAGCATCTTTCTCTGTTCTCAGACACAGATGTTAAGTGTTGGTGTAAAGAGAAATTTCTGGACACGTTAAATATAAGAATATTTATATCCAACTGTAACAGCATAAAACTGGACACATTCAACTCACTTGAATTTGTCTGATTTTAATTTGTGTTCATAATAACTAGTACTACATTTCGTTTTCTGAATTTGTTCCCTGTATCACTGCTGTTTTTTTCTTAATTATGTTAGTGTTTGATTTTTTTGTTTAACAAATTTTTGAAAATACACTTTGTTACCAGTAGGGAGAACACTCATTTCTCTGGAAGTGTTTAGAGTAGTATACCTCCTTTGTGTTTTATTAGAAACATTACATATCATTGGTATAATGCTGTCATCAGGAGCCTAGATTTCTTTTGCAGTATTTGCTAGTGAACCAACATGTTATACAGTTTTCAAATATAACTTAATTCTCTAATAAAATTAGCAGTCTATCTTTGACTACCACTTATGATTATTTAAAGATGGTCATAATATAATCATTCTTACCCTCTATTTATGCTAACATAACTACCTAAAATTTTATGAGATATTCACATACTTTTAATTAAGCATATGCTTACAGTACATGCTGTTAAGTATGTTTTAAATTTTTATTATACATTTATGAATATTGGAAATGTAGACTTTGATGTGTATAGTAGACAGGAAATTTTGAAAATTCATTTCTTAATTTAATGGACTTAATTTCTACCTCTGACAGGCAACAAAGGATAATAGTAATAGCCTGCAGTGTTTGGGAGTCTGTTGAACAACCCTGACTAACTTTCCAGGGCTAGAGAAGTAAATGATCTTAGAGGAGAACTAACAGCTATGACTTTACTAAACTACCATATTATATTCCTTAACCACAATCTAAATATCTCTTCTTATATCCACTTATAAGTGCAGACCACATCCTTCATCAAACAAACTTCTCTTTGCAAGAGAGACAGTTACTAAAATGCAAAACAGTTATGATAGTGTTGTAGAGTTCACTGCCAAATGACGTACCCACAATGAAACTCATGTACTTAAGGCCCAGGTGTCATTGCAGAAGAGAGGACAGATAGATTTTAAGAACCAAAAAAAAAACATGTATTTGCTTTGAGATTGTGTCTCACAGGAATGTCAGAAGCTATGCCCCTGAAATGACAGTAGTAAGACAACCTAAACATGAACTGAACAAGGGTAGTAATAGGTATGTTAACATGGAAGAAGGAAAGCCCAGGGTACTTCAACCCTCACAAAGAACTGTAGGCCCTAAGGAACACTGGGAGCATGAGAAATAGAACACCTATCAGTTACCAATTCAACATGGTCAACTCTGAAAACATACATACAAGTAACATTATATGCACTGTGTAGGTTATACTTACATATTTAGAACTATGGATATAAACATATGTATATAGCAAGAATTAATAAATGAAGAGCCAATATTTTTTTAAATTATTATTATAATTAACAATTCATTCCCTTTGTACCCCAATTCTAGGCCCCTCCCTCATCTCCCCCTCGTCCCACAGTCCCTCCCTCTTCCTCCCCTATCCCTCTTCCCTAGTTCATTGATAGGAGAAGTCATGCTCCCCTACTGTCTGACCCTAGCCTATCAGGTCCCATCAGGACTGCCTGGATCCTCTTCCTCTGTGGGCTGGGTAGGTCACTCCACCAGGGAGAAGTGATTAAGGAGTAGGCAACTGAATTCATGTCAGAGACTGTCTCTTCTCCCCTTACTAGGGAACCCACATGGAGACTGAGCTGTATATGGGCTACATCTAATCAGGGGTCTAGTTCCTCTCTGTCTATGGATGGGCAGGTTCTGTAGTCCCCCTGTACCCTGCTTTTATTTTTCTTTCTTTTGGCTTTGTTGGTATCCTTGTATCCTTGTGTGACTCCTATCTGCTCTGGGTCCTTCTATATCCCCCTTCTTCCATCAGACTCTATGTCCTCTGTACAAAGTTTGGCTGTGAGTCTCTGCATCTGCTTCCTTGCTGAGTGGAGTCTTTTAGAGGACATCTGTGGTAGGCTCCTATCCTGTTCTATCTCTTCTACTGCTTCAGGTATCTATCCTGTTTTCCCTTCTGAATAAGAATTAAGCATCTTCCCTAGGGTCCTCATTGTTGTTTATCTTCTTTAGGTGTGTAGATTTTAATATGTTTATCATGAATTATGTGGCTAATATCCACTTATAAGTGAGTATATACTATGTGTGTCTTTCTGCTTCTGGGACACCTCAGGATGTCCCAGAGCTTTTCTAGTTCCTTCTATTTCCCTACAAAGTTCATGATTTCCTTGTTTTCAATAGTTGAGTATTATCCCATTGTGTAAATGTACCACAATTTCTGTGTCCATTCTTCAGTTGAGGGACATCAAGTTTGTTTCCAGATTCTGGATATTAATAAATGTTTTAGAAAGTAAAGTAGCATATATGAGAGTGTTTGAAGGTAGGAAACAGAGTGGAAAATGGCGTAATTATACTAGTATCTCAAAAAATGAATAATAAAATGTTAAAAACTTATACACATTTGTATAGTCTCCCTCAATAGTGCATATAATGATCATATTTCAATCCTCCCCTCTCCAGTGAGTATATTTTGCCACTTTGTATTTACTTTCAGTAAGAGAATATTTATTTATATGAAAATACAGTTATGTGGAAATTACTCCAAAACCAAGATATAAGCAAGGATATGTGTGGCATTTGCCATACAATAAGCTTACATTTTATACTGCGTTGTCTTCATCATGCATGTCTATGAAAGCAACTTTTATTCATTTGATTTAACTATCATCTCAGGTTTACTTCCCCCTTCTGCTAACCTAGGCCTAGTCCTGGAATCTTCAAGCCTCCATACAATGTAATCTAGGCCTAGAATGTTTTCAGCCTCTGAGACTTACTGCTGAATAGGCTCAGCCTTCCTAGTTCTTTCTGAACTCAAGCTGGCTGGATCATCTCAGCTGTTTTGGCTCAAACTCCTCTGCAAGCTGACTTATTCAAACTGGCTTCTCTCAGGTTCTCATAGAATTGCTCTGCTTGGTCTCAATCTAACTCTTGTAAGTTGTTCTAATCTTCCGACTCTTTCACATCCTCTAGCTTGTTCTCTCTAAATCTGTCTCTAAGCCTTTCCTAATACAACTGCCTCTACTCTCTGTGTTCTTATCCTTTAAGTCACCTGTTTTCCCCCTGCTATTTTCATGACAATTGGGCATACCCAAGCCTGTCAAATCTTTCTCTCATTCATCAATTTGTCTGCTCCCAAAGTAGATATCCCTTTCAAACATGCCTGCTTCCTTCTACAAACTAACTGTAACTCCGTTGTTTGTGATTAAAGGTGTGTACTACAGGCATGTCACCATTTCAGCTGGATCACAAAGACCTAAAATGTCTTTGGATGTGTGTCCCGTCCAAAGGGAGTTCAATGGGTTCCTAAGGAGGGGAGAAAAGAATGGGACAGGAACAAGACACACAAAGAAGGAGAGCAAGTCTATAATCTGATCTCGTTCCCGTTTATTTGAAAATTTTCCCACAGCTTTATAGGGAGAAGGCAGAAAGGGAAAATGTGTCAGCAAAATAGTTTACAAAACATAACAGGGTGACTAATGATGATGCAGAACACCACAAAGAATGTTTACTAAAAGAGATACTACAGGAATGTCAGCTAAAGTATCTCAAAATGTCTAGCCTGATGAACAGATATCTCATAAGTTCTGGAAACAAAAATCTCTCACCCACGACCTTGTTGCAGCTGTCTGTAACTTTCCACTAGCTGACCTTGGCTCCAGGCAGATGTGAACAAAGTAGTCATGTTGCTGGATTGAAATTCCTCTACATATTTCCCTTCTAATGAAGCAAACATTCCTTTCCATTAACCACTAGATTTCTCTGCCTGTGAAGTAACCACTAACCTCTATAGTAAAATCTTTGAAAGTTATTAAGTCCACATATCCATCAGCCCTGTCTCCATCTCTACCACTTGTTTTTCATTGTTTTTCATTATTCTATTCTATCTCAATTATCTTTTTATAATGTATGGAGATTTGGATTATTTTTTCCAAGATGATTTCTGGTTTTCAGTTTTGGCAAAACCAAAATTTTTCAGAAGATCCTATTATTGTGCTCACGACCTACCAATCATTATTTCTTTTTTTTTTAATTTTTATTTTTATCAGTTACATTTTATTTATTCTGTATCCCATCCGTGCCCCGAACCCTCATTCCCTCCCAGTCCCTCCCTCCCTCACTCATCACTACTGTGCCCCTTTCCAAGTCCACTGATAGGGGGGGGCCTCCCCCCATTCATCTGATCCTGTTTTATCAGGTATCATCATTGAGTTCCTGTTAGAAATAGTCCTTGCTCCCCTCACTTGGGGAAACCAATTGGTTACTGAGCTACCACAGGCTACATCTGAGCA
>REGO01000846.1:205416-229470 GCA_010120015.1 Rhombomys opimus
CAGCTGGAGATTTCAGGGTGGTCACGTCAGTGGTGAACGGCGTAACCAGGCTCTCTCTGTTCTCTGGTTTGGCCCTGGTTAGTCATAAACTGGAGGGCTGTTGTGTCCCAACAGCTCAGTGCTGCCCCCCAGCCAAGTCCCACTGTAACTGGTGACTGGGTCGCTAGTCCCGATGCTTTCTGGGAAGTCCTGGGTTTCTTCACTGTGCTCTCCAAGCTTGGGAGGCCCAGCACCTGGTGTATCTAGGTTGTATGACATTTCTGCCTGGTTTAGGTGAATATATGGCGTATTCTCTGTCACTGCGGGATTGGGCGGGCCGTACCGTCACTGATGGCGATTCTGCGGAGCTAGTATGGCGTCCAGACTCGGGCCCTGGGGGGATGGTGTAGCCGCCGCGCGGATCTGGGACTCCGGGACACGTACTGCTGATCTTTGCCTGCTGCTAAAGGGCTTGGAGCTCTGCCCCAGCAGCTGTATACCTCAGGCAGTTAGGTCTGCTCTGTGAAAGACCAGTCAGCTGTGCCGCTGTGCTGTGGTGGAGGGAGGTCTGGGGGAGGGGAGTGCCACGAGATCAATTGAACATTTCTCTCCTTCCCCAAACAAGTCCCCGGGTGATCCGAGACCAAAGTTTTCACCTCCTGTGATGTTCCCTGTCGGTCTAGAAATCTCCACCGTTGTCTTCCTGGGTTAGAGGTCCTTCCATTCACCAACTCAGAAGTTCAGGTATTCCACCGCTCAGAAATGGTGTGTGCTAGTCGCCATCTTGGCCCTGCCCCCTCATTATTTCTTTTATATTAGTTTTTTTTTTTCCTCTATAGAATTTTTTGACATAGAATTTATTATAACTATTTATATTTCCTTCTTTAATTTTATATTCATAAATATGAGGACTCTGCTTTGGAGGTATTTTAGAATTATTTGGCATTGTTTGTGAATTTTCTATCATTCAGTCACCATCTTTCTCCAAGTACAAAAAATACATATGATAAGAATGGCAGAATGAGTAGATGGATGAACAATGAAAGTATTTTATTTGGCCTGCTCTTATTTCCTTATTGACCAGTCTCAATAACTAGTAGGTGATATTCTTTAATTGATAGCTATGACTTTTGATGGGAAATCAAATTAATGTCACATATTAGACAATGCAAAACAGACATTTGCAATAAGAGAATAATATAAATTTGTTAATATTAAGTATACTTTTATCAGCTACTCTATTCTAGTTAACTTGCTTGAATCACATATAATAATTACATTTTGTATCCCTTGGCTATTAAAATATGGAGTTCAGAGTAGTTGAAAGACATTGCCTTTATCAATCTTAGTATTTTCTAATATTAAGCCTAATTATGTGTGCATATTAAAGTGCTGAAAAGCTTAAAAAGAATGTATTATATAGTGTGTTATTATCTTTTATTTGACTTTTATTTAAATTAATAATTCTTTTCAGAAAACAAACTGAGGATTCAAAATTGCATCATGAACAAGGTCATTTGTAAAACAAAACAAAACAAAAACAAAACTCTTACACACTGAAACAGTATCCCAATTCTGTCGTAATTATGGATTGTCTATATGAATCTTATCAGGAAGGTATATCTATGGTCATCAGCTTGCTCAGTAATGGAAATGTTATGATTTGAATCTGAAGTGTTTCCCACAGACCTTGTAGACAGCTGATGGCTTTTGACTACTGAGTAGATCATGAAGCCTCTGACATAATCACATTAATCCATTTATAAATTAATAACTTGAATGTCTACCTGGAGAGTGATGGAAATATTCTGAGGATTTGAGGCCTAGTTATAGTAACAATGTTACTGAAATCTTTTCTTGGGAGCTGGGTAGAATCTTTCCCATGGCTCATTCATTTCTGTTTTTACTTCTTAGATGAGATTGGCTGGGAAGACTCAGGTCCAAAGCGATGGAGTTAGCCAAGAGTGGGCACAAACTGAAATAAACATAACCTCTCTTAACCTGCCTCTATCAGGTACTCTTCCATCACAACACAACACCTAAATAACAAAAAAGGATAACAGAAACCTAATGCAAAATATACTAAAGCACTTGATAAGTACCTGGCAACTTTCAGAGTCAGGATTATTTATTATTAGTATCATCATTATTAATATTAAAGAAAAGTATAATTACTTGAAAGTATCTGGTTCTATAGTTTGTGATAATGCTGCCCCTCCCAACATAGTTTAAAATTTTGAAATTCTACTTGGGTAGTTTGGATTTTCACTTTTTAAAATATAAAACTTTTCTGAGGGGTGGAGGTCCTCCCCTATTAGTGGACTAGGGGAGGCACGGAGGTGGAGATGAGGGAGGGAGGGAAGGTGGGACTGGGACTTGATAAGGGAGGGAAGGTGGGAATGGGAAGAGATGAGGGAGCGAGCTACAGGTGAAATACAAAGTGAATAAATTGTAATAAATAATAAATCAATTAAAAAAGAAAACAACGAGGATATTTTCAAGTATTTTGGCTTTTTAGTAGTGATTCACAAAGTCAACAACATCCAGATAGATACTTTTGAACAGCATTTAAAAGTCATTAGGATTTGTTCTCCCGATTGTAGGCTGAATATCGCTCAGCTCCCAAAATTGCCATAGTCACCTTTCTTTTATTATATTTACCATCTTTCAATAATATCAAAGCTTGTTGTTTGGCTTTTGCAAATAGAATCACCAAAGGTTAAGGAAATCTGTTCTGAAAGATATTAAAATAGGGAATATGAATTTCTGTATTTCAGCATAGTGATTATTTGTTCGCAGCCCTGTGTATTTAATTTTCTCTGTTCTCCAGATATCCAAAAAGCAAAACAATATATAATAATTCTAATTAAAACACAATGCTCCACAAGTTAAGTTTATTTGACCAGGGATTTTCATCTTTTGATTAGCTCTCTGTAATAATAACTTCCGTTTTTCTTCTCTCAAGACCATCTAACATTTTTTTTTCTTAATGAATCTAAATAGAGTTCCCAAGTGGTCTTCTACAGAGTCTGACAAAATTATATTAGTTGCTATTAAAATCTTCATAGTGTGTCCCATGTAAAGTATTCTATGGGTGTTCACAGAAAAATTTCTTGCCAGTTATCGGTTATAATTTTTTTAAAAATATAATAATTTATCTAGTATTTATATATTTAACTTTGTCTAAAGTAATTGAAATAATAGATTGTGAATATTTATATTTAATATTGAAGAACTTTAATTACATTTGTGAATATGTATTTTGTGAACAAAATTGAGAGTCATTTTTGCATCTCCTGTGTATCAGGATACTATACCAATAACAGAAAGGAATATGTAAGTGGGGAAAGAAAAGGAACACTTGGGAAGTTTTCTTGGATGTTAATAAATTTGCTTCTTCATTCAATTTGTTGTTCCAGAAGCTTTCTGGAACAGAACAGTCTTACAATAAGCAATACACTGAATGAGATGATTGACAGTGTCTCTTTCTTATATTTGTAACTTTGTATCTAAGCTAATTCTGGTTTTAACAGTTGGCAGAATAAGGACATACTGCTCATAACACTAGAGCTCTGTGGTTTTGTAATGTCTACATAGTGTCTCAATAACTCTGAATACCTTGTGATCTGATCAGGGGCCTAATAATTGTCAAATGGGAAAAAGTCTTTTTTTTTTTTTTTTTTTTTTTTTTTTTTTTTTTTTGAAGGAGTAGTCTGTTTCGGTAAAAATTTTCAATCTAAAGTAAGGCATTCCTTCCTTCTGTCTTCCTGCCTTTAGTGCCTCATGATTAGAGTCATCACATGGGGCAGCCAGAGTGCTTCTTTCCCTTCCATATTTATTTTTTAATCATTTGACATGACAAAAAAATTGTCATTCATACTAGGATGTTGAGACAGGATAATAGTTTGCCACTTTGAAAGGAAATGTCTCTAGACTTTGCCTGTGGGAGATCAGAGTCCTGTCAAAACATTCTATTCTGTAGAATTAATGTTTTAAATATGTTAGAATACTTCCATTTATAGACCTCTCTTGTGACTTGCAAGCGGTGATAGTCAGATCCTGATAAATGGATTGATAACATCTTTCCATGATTTAATGATATAAATCAAGCAATCCAAGGAAGACATATTTTCACATAGTCATATATGCATAAGTTAGACATCAGGTGGCCAACACATTTCTTTGGTCTTTCTTTAATTTCTATGAACTTTTATGAAGTTCTAAAATATCAAATATTGAAGCTAAAATTTTGACATGGGAACATTTAACTTATATACACAGTGAGTGAGATTATGTATATCATCTGTTTTAGGACACATCTGGAGACAGATGATGTTTTCTGGAATTTGGTTCACTCTACATGGTGTTATAGAAAATAGCTTTTATAATTCTAATAGCATCCCTAAACTGCATGAACATTTCATGTTAAACTTGTGTGATGCAATTAACCACAGTAAGCACTATTTCTTTCAAAGGAGTCCTTTTAATCACCTTATTACAATATTAAATTTATAGTTTTAATTCAAATGGCAGTCTATACAAAGGTCCTGACCAGCCTTAATGACATTTTAATGAGATAACATTAGGATAAATAGAAATCATAATGTAAAGATAAGTAATAGAAAAGTACTCAGCAACATTTTAGAGTATAAAATAATGCAAATGTCTCTATTCATATTTTAATTGATGAGAATACTGTCTTCCACATAAATGAGATAATCCCTGAAAGCACTATCAAACAGTTACTTTTAGGTGTTGGAAATCTTGGCACAAAACAAGTCTCTTCTGTTGTTATGCTGATTGTTGGCCTTGGGGCACTTTTCAGACCACAAGAGAGGATTCTATGGAAGGGTTTGTGCTGTGCAGAGCCTGGTTCAGAAGCAAGGGATCTGAGCATGGGCTCTGTGGGAATTAGCTGCAGAGCAGAGGGAGTCTCAAGAGTAAAAGCTTGAGAATGTTGTGTAGACCCTGGTGCTACACAGCACACGCGATACAGCAATGTGCCAACTTAGGGAATAGTCAAGAGACCATAAGACCTTGACCATTCCCAAAGTAAGCACACCAGGGCATTTTGGTGAAAACTGTCTAAGCTCTCTCCTCCTTAAATCGTTCTCTCCATCATTCACATTTACCCCTTCTTGTCACCTGTGTTATCTTATTAAACATCACTTAAAATCTTCTTTACCATCTCCACCAGTGTTCATTTTCCACAGCTGTTCAAGGTTAAACAAACAAATCTGAAGATCTGATGGCAAAATTGGTGTGGTGAAATTTCATGAGATACTGATATGACTACAGAATACTGTTGAGCATCCAAATGACATATAGACGTATGTACTGAAAAATGGTTAAATTCATTTAATCCTAATTCCTAGAAAAAGTACATTTGGAAAGAAAATAACTCAATAATACCATAATGCTGGAAGTTATACCTACTGTCATGAAGGAACTACTGGCTTTAATTGTATTGTTTCTTTGTGTGTGTGTGTCTGTATGTGGTACATTCATATGAGAGTAGGTGCCAGCAGAGGTCAGAAGGTGTCATATCCTCTGAAATAGAGTTATGGGAAGCTATGAACTGTAAACCAAACTCAAGTCTTCTGCAAGAGAAGTACATGTTTGAAAAAACTGATCCATCTTTGCAGCCAATAAGCAGGTTTTCTTAACATAGACTATGTCATAGAAAAGAAACATTCACATATCTTCTTCACACAGTATGATTTGTTGTTTTACATTTCCATTGAGCTGTAGGTGAGATACAAAAATTTTCACTTATTTTAAGTAAAAAAATTGTTCTTCATTTTCATGTCATTGTACAAGAATAAAATTAATCTATATATAATATAAAAATAAATAATAAGTAATAAATGAAATTAATATAATATGGATGGCTATCCTATATTATAATGCTAATTACTACTTATAATTGAGTGTATACCATGCCTGTCTATCTGTTTCTTAGATACCTCACTCAGGATGATATCTTCTATTTGCCTGCAAATTTCATAATTTCCTTGTTTTTAATAGCTGTGTAATATTCCATTGTGTAGATATAACACAATTTCTATATCCATTCCACTGTTGAGGAACATCTAAGTTGTTTCCATATTCTGGGCTATTACAAATAAAGCTGCTATGAACATAGTTGAACAAATGTCCTTACTGAGTGGTGGGACATCTTTTGAGTATATGCCCAGGAGTGGTATATCTGGATCTTGAGGTAGTGTTACTAGCAATTTTCTGAGAAAGCATGAGAATGATTTCCAAAGTGGTTGTGCAAGTTTACATTCCCACCAGAAGTGGAGGAGGGTTTCTCTTTCTCCACAACCTCTACAGCATATGTTGTCACTTGAGTTTTTGATCTTAGCCATTCTGATTAGCGTAAGATGGAATATCAGAGTTGGTTTGATTTGCATTTCCCTGATGGCTAAAGATGTTGAGGATTTAAATGTTTTGCTGCGACTCGAGTTTCTTTGGTTGAGAATTCTCTGCTTAGTACTGTACCCTATTTTTTAATTTTTATTTTTATATTAATTACAATTTATTCAATTTGTATCCTAGCTGGTAACCTCCTCACTCATTCCCTCCCAATCCCACCCTCCCATCCTCATCTTCTCCCTACCTCTCTCTAAATCCAGTGATAGGTGAGGTCCTCTTCCCCTTCCATCTGACTCTAGTTTATTAGGTCTCATCAGGACTGGCTGCAAGGTCCTCCTTTGTGGCCTAGCAAGGCTATTACTCCCTCGGGGGCAGGGGGGTGTCAGAGCCAGCCACTGAGTTCATGTCAGACAGTCCCTGTTCCCCTTAATAGGGAAATCCCCTAGGATGCTGAGCTGCCATGGGCTATGTCTGAGCAGGGTTCTAGGTTATATCCACGCATGGTCCTTGGTTGGAGAGTCAGTCTCAGAAAAGACCCCTGTGCCCAGATATATTTTGTCCTTGTGGCACTCCCATCCTCTCCAGGTCTTACCAACTCCTGCCCAAGGTTTGGTTATGAGTCTAAACATCTGCTTTGATACACTGCTAGGTAGAGTCTTTTACAGGTCCTCTGTGGTAGGTTCTTGCACTGTTTCTTTTTTTCTCCTACTTCCAATGTTTTACTTGGTTTGTTGCTGTTTAACTTCTTGAGTTCTTTATATATTCTGGATATTAGCCCTCTGTCAGACATAAGGTTGCTGAAGGTCTTTTCCCAGTCTGTAGGCTGTCATTTTGTTCTGTTGACAGTGTCCTTTTCTTTACAGAAGGTTTTCAGTTTCAAGAGGTCCCATTTATTGGTTGTAGATATTAGAGTCTGAGCTGTTGGTGTTCTGTTCAGGAAATTTTCTCCTGTGCCAATGAATTCAAGGGTCTTCCCCACTTTTTCTTCCAAACGATTTTGAGTGTCTGGTTTCATGTTGAGGTCTTTGATCCACTTGGACTTTAGTTTTGTGCAGGGTGATAAATATGGATCTATTTGTATTTTTCTACATGGAGATATCCAGTTAGGTCAGCACCATTTCTTGAAGGTGCTATCTTTTATTCCATTGTATGGTTTTGGCATCTTTGTCAAAAATTAGGTGTCCATAGTTGTGTGGGTTTATTTCTGGATCTTTGATTAGATTCCCTTGATCCACCATTCTGTTTCTATGCCAGTATCATGCAGTTTTTATTGATTTGCTCTATAGTACAGCTTGAAATCAGGGATGGAGATACCTTCAGAAGGTCTTTTATTGTAGAGGATTGTTTTAGCTATTCTGGGTTTCTTATTCCATATGAAGTTGAGAGTGTTTCTTTAAAGGTCTGTAAAGGATTGTTAGTAATTTGATGGGAATTGCATTGAATCTGTAGATTGCTTTTGGTAAAATGGCTATTTTTACTTTGTTAATCCTACTGAGGCATGAGCACAGAAGTTTTTCCATCTTTTCATATCTTCTATTTCTTTCTTCAGAGACTTGAAGTTTTTTGTTGTTGTTGTTGTTTTGTTTTTTTTTTTCATACAGGTCTTTGATTTGCTTGGTTATAGTTATACCAAGCAAGTGTGCCTATTGTGAAGGGTGTTGTTTCCCTAAATTTTTTTTCAGCCCATTTTCACAAATGGGCTAAGAAAAAAAAATTTTTTTAAAGAATTGGAAACAGAACTCTTTAGGTGAAATAATGTTTTAAAAAAGTTTGAAATTTTCCATATTCTATGCTGGATCCATGGCTAAACTCTTAGTAATAAATCAAAGATAATAAATGTGCACAAATATTTTACACCCTAATGTTTCAGTTATTCATTGTTCCATAACAAATAACCTCCAAATTCCTGCCATAAACAGTCATAATCATTTGTTTCACTTACAAACATAGACAATATAAACATAGCTCAGTGGAAACAAATCAGGTCTGTCTTCCAGAGTGTCACCCAGGACAACTATGTAAACTACTGCATGGTAGAATTGTTTGAATATTTGCTTGCTTGTACTTTTGTAGTTGATATTGTCAGTTTGATGGGCCTTTTGCTGAGTTTGCCACCTAGAAAATTTTCATATGGTACCTACCACAGTGGATTTCTACCAAAAATATGAGAACAATGCTAAAAAAATAAGAATAATCAGATGATATAAATTGGTAAATATATCAAAAGCTAGTTTCCAATGGCATTGTCCATAATCCATGAACTTCACATTAATTCTGTCTCACTAACACGATTTCAAAAAGCAAATCAACACGGAGAGAAAGGAAATTCATCTGTGTCAGGGGCAGAAATAAAAACAAGGGACTCACTAAAGGGATACAAATGAATATGTTGGAGTTACAAAGTTTTATCTTGCTAGCCATAAGGATCTTACATTGTAGGCATAAGTTTGTTGTGTAATTCAAATGCTGATTTCTGTAACCTCCATATCTAGTTGCAATATTTGTTCTGAGAATCTCATTTCTCAATGCAGTGTAAATGCTGTTTCCCAATTGTCCTCTGATATAACAATATAGCAGCTTACAGCCAATTACTGAGCAGGGCAGAGAATAGGGCTGGACTTTCAGTCAGCCAGAAGAGAAGTCATTAGAAGGGGAAGAAGAGAATTGAGCCATCAGAAAGGGTCTGCAGATATCAGGATTGGACTCAGAAAAGCTGCAAAGCACAAGTATCTCTGTGATTTATACTCAGAGGAAACCAGATTAGCTTAGAGAGTTAAGAGTAGAGTAACAACTGATCAGTTATTGTGTTGTGAAGCTTATTATTAAACAAATATAAAAGATTCTCAAATATTTGTGTGACAGCTGGGCTAAGAGAGAAACCAAGAAACAAACACAGCTTTACAAAAAAAAATAACTTTAACAATACACAACATATATATCAAAGTCATTGTATTACTAAACTGAGTACTTTTAAAATGATTTTTGTCATTGAAGAACACTATAAAATATTGAAGAAGTCATCAACTGAGACATACTTTCTATTTCTAGAAGACTATTTTCTGTGTGATTACTGAACAGGAAAAATATTTCCTATGCAAATCGTGCAAAACTTATTTTCAAAATTGCATATTAAAAATATATTTCCCTAATTTACTGAATTTATCCAGAGAGGTATGGGGTTGCAACCACTCAGAGAAATAAAATGTAATTAAAAGGGGAAACAAAAGACAAAATGTAACTCTAAATGACTCTATTGAAAATCTATCTCAGTTCCATACAAAGAGGACAAATTGACTTAAATTTATTTGTAAATAAATATTATGTTATTTAAAAAATAGGATGTGAATAGTATGTAAACATGCAGAGTATCTATGAGGATCAGATGAAATAATGCAATTGTATTTCCTCTCTCTTGTCCCCCTCTGTCCTTCCCTTTCCCTTTATACTACCCAACTCCAGCCCTTCTCTGAGTGCATCCATATTTGTCTATTCTATTTTCCCTTATTAGGGAGATCAGTCCTACTCCCTATTCCAATACTCTGTATCAAACTTTTTTGTTTTGATGCAGAGGATTTATTGAAGACTTAACAACTAACATCTAAATGCATACTGTATTTGCTTTTCTGGGTCTGGGTTACAACACTTGGGATGATTTTTTTATAGTTCCAACCATTTTTTTCTGTGAATTCCTGAATTTTGTTTTCAATGGCTAAGCAATACTCCATTGTGATGGCAAGTAACACTTCTCAATGCTTTATGCCTGCAAGGAAGGAAGAATAAGATATTTTCTTGGTGGGAGGAGTTGAAGAAGACCATGAATATAGGGCCAGAGCATGGCAGCTGCTGTTTTACTTCTGTTTTTTCCTGGAATGTGTATCTTTGGTGATTTGACTCAACACTTCATGAGCCAGGGTTTCCTGAGCAGTTAAGTACTATGAAAACAAACAAAAACCTTAACCCACTAGATTATATTAGTCACTCAAAGCTCTTGGAACTGCAACACAGGAGTCTATCATGGTCAAATGTAATCACAGACATAAAATAAGAAAAAAATATATCTAGAATAAAACTAAAGGGATAGCTGAGCTTAGGACTTAGCCCACTTCAGGAAAAATCAAAAAACAAACAAACAAACAAACAAAAAACCCTTAAGTTTTTGATCTTAGCCATTCTGATGGGTGTAAGGTGAAATCTCAAGGTTGTTTTGATTTGCATTTCCGTGATAACTAAGGATGTTAAGCATCTCTTTAAGTGTTTTTCTGCCATTCTATATTCCTTTACAGAAAATTCTCTGTTTAGATCTGTACCCCATTTTTAATTTTAATTACTTGATTTGTTGCTGTTTAAATTCTTCAGTTCTTTATATAGTCTAGATATTATCTCTCTGTCAGATATAGGGTTGGGGAAGATCGTTTCTCAATCTGTAGGCTGATGACAGTGTCCTTTGCTTTACAGAAGCTTTTCAGTTTCTTGATGTCCCATTTATTGATTGTTAATCTTAGAGTCTGTGCTGTTGGTGTTCTGTTCAGGAAGTTGTCTTCTGTGTCAATGAGTTCAAGGCCCTTCCCCACTCTTTCTTCTAACAGATTTAATGTGTCTGGTTTTATGTTGAGGTCTTTGATCCACTTGGATTTTAGTTTTATACAGGGTGATAAGTATGGATCTATTTACATTTTTCTACATTTCCTCTATCCAGCTGGAGAGGATGTGGAGAAAGAGGAACCTTCCTCCATTGCTGGTGGGAATGTAAACTTGTACAACCACATTAGAAATCAACTGGCTCTTTCTCAGACAAAAAGGAATACTGGTACCTCAAGATCCAGCTATACCACTCCTAGTATATATCCAAAATATGCTGAAGTATACATTAAGAATATTTGCTCAAGCGTGTTCATAGCAGCTTTATTCACAATAGCCAGAATCTGGAAACTACCGGATGTCCCTCAACTGAAGAATGGAATCAGAAATTGTGGTACATCTGAACAATGGAGTATTACTCAGCAATGAAAAATAAGGAAATCATGAAATTTGCAGGCAAATTGTGGGCACTAGAAAAGAAAGATCTTCCAGAGTGAGGTAACCCAGAAACAGAAAGACACAGATGGTACGTAATCACCTTTATTTTTCTCTGTCAGTACCATGACATTTTTATTACTGTTGCTCTATAGTACAGCTTGAGATTAGGGATGGAGATACCTCCAGACGATCTGTTGTTTTACGGGATCATTTTAGCAATTCTGTGTTTTTGTTTTTCCATATGAAGTTGAAAATTGTTCTTTTAAGGTCTGTAAAGAATTGTGTTGGTATTTTGATGGGAATTGCATTGAATCTATAGATTGATTTTGGTAGGATGGCCATATTTACTGTGCTAATTCTAGGGATCCATGAGCATGGGAGACCTTTCCATCTTCTGATATCTTATTCAGTTTCCATCTTCAGAAACATGAAGCTTTTTTCCACACAAGACTTTCACTTGCTTGGGTAATGTTACTTAATGTTATTTGTGGTTATTATGAAGGGTGTTCTTTTCCTAATATCTTACTTAAACCTTTTGTTTTTTGTATTCAGGAGGGCCAGTGACTTTTTTTTCTTTTTTTTTATGAAACACTTTGATGAAGGTGTTTATCAGTTGTAAAAGTTCTCTGGTAGAATTTTTGAGATCACTCATATATACTCTCATATCTCTGTAAATAGTGATACTTTGACTTCATCCTTTTTGATTTGTATCCCTTTTGCTTTTTTTGTTTTTAATTGTCTTTTGGCTCTAGCTATTACTTCCAGGACTATGTTGAAGAAATGCAGTGAGAGTGGGCAGCCTTGCTTTGTCCCTGAGTTTTGTGAGATTGATTTAAGTTTCTCTTTGTTTAGTTTGATATTGGCTATAGGCTTGTTGTTTATTGCCTTTACTATTTTCAGGTATGTGCCTTGTATCCCTGAACTCTCTAAGACTTTAGATATGAACATGTGTTGGATTTTGTCAAATGCTTTTTCAGCATTTAAGGAGATGATTATGAGTTATTTGTTTTTTTTTTAACTTTCAGTTTGTTTGTATAGTGGATTACATTGATGGATTTCCATTTATTGAACTACTCCTGCATGCCTGGGATGAAGCCTACTTGGTTGGTGGATGATATCTTTGATGTCTTTTGGATTTGGTTTGTGAGTATTTTTGTGTCAATGTTCATAAGAGAGATTGGTCTGAAGTTCTCTTTCACACCAAGTGTAATTGTTTTATATTGATTCAACTAGATTATCATAGAGATAAAACTGAAATATTTTCCTGAAGGAAAAATTCATTGTCCAGTGCTCAGAATGAAGTAAATTACATTTTCAGATATCACAACTTTGACTCTGAAAAGATTTGAGGGATTATAGATATAATAGGACACTCCTGAGCTATCCTTTTTATCCTCTTTTTTGGCTAGGCTAAAAGGCATAATAGAAGGGGAATTCACTGTTTCTCAAAGATGGTCTCCAGTCTCTATGCCATGATAAATCATGAGTCACTGAAGATAAGCACCTTTCCTTGCTTTTTTTTTTTTTTTTTTTTTTTTTTTTTTTTTGGTTTCAGCAGGTTTTGTTTTTTCAGTGATGTCTCTGCTACATGGAAGTCATAAGATTTATCATATTATTCACTTTCAAAGATTTACAAGACTTAATCTTTGATCAAATTGATTATAAATATGCAGTATGTATTAAGTCATTGCTTTAACTTGGGTTATATTTTGCATTGGCTTTTTGGAGGGTTTTAGATTAACATTAACGTGAGCCAAGGAACTTAGCTCTTAGCCACTTTAGCTTGTTGATACACTCTTTACCAAACTTCAAACTTGACCAACTGGCCTTGACAAACTGTCTGCAGTTTGAAGACTGCTGATTTCAGAAAATGTATTTTCCTCAAAGACCAGTTCCATCAAAAACTTTTTTTCATATAGGCAATGGATTAAAATCTTTGTGAGATGAATAAAAGTGTAATTTGAAAATGTAGGCAATTCTCATTTCTGAATATCAGGGCAAAGACTATCTGACCTTCAGTAATATAAACATACAGATTGCAGTTCAAGACATGACTTTTCTTAGACGCAAGTACTTTTTCATTTTAAGAAATAACTTCTCATGCAAAATTGTATGTATTTTCATGCTTATCTTGACTACAATAAATCTTTTATTGAATGAGTCTTAATAGTAAAGTGAAGAGCACACGACAAGCTAGAATATGTTGTACTTTGCAAAACCTGTGAGGTCTTCTATTGCTGAGGAGATTTACGTTTTCCAAAGTCCAACGGACATGACAGTATTATTTGTTCTATTCAGGCTTCTCTAGTAATAAAATAGACACGTGCAAAATGTATGCCATTCTGAAGAGTATGCTGTAAGTAGAGGACCTTGACTTGAGCACTGTATGGAGCTTTAAACGCTCCTACACTTTCCTGACTTTGAGCAAATCATTTGATCTTTCTGAACATCAGCTTTTCATCTGTCTAACAAAAATAGAATATCAACTTCATCCCATATCTGTAAATGTAACTGGCACATGTAAGAAGCCTAGGTTAGGCCATGGCCGTTGATATTGGAGCCACCCAAAACCAAAATGTTTCCATTTTTAGTTTTCTTGTCTACTTGAAAGATGTGTTCACGTTGCACTGTTGTGTGAGTTCTACAAGCTATCATATGGTACATTTTTTTTTCTCAGCTGGAGAAGAAAGTAAAGTAAGTGACATACTTTTTTGAGTCATTCTGATCCTTTTAGCTGTAAAAATGAAAGATAGGGAACTTCTGTTAACACCTGAATACATGACAAATTTTGGGATGTTCAGTCACGTCTCTTCTGCATCGCGCAGTACCACTTATATCCTCCTTTTCCTCAACTTTACCTGGTGTTCACTATACACTAAAATATTAAGAGTGTTCACAGGTATGGAAAAGTAACACAGCACTGGTCTTCGAAATATAATCTTTTTCACTGTCATTGTTAAAGGTTCTAATATGTACAATAACCTAGGCTTCCCCCAAATCAGATTTACATTCAGGAGTTGATTAAGGCTCTTCTAAAAGACCAAGAAAAAAATAAGTAAGGAAGGGGAAATACAAAGCAACTGTATAGATATTCCTACCTGTCCCATTGTAAGTTGATAAAATTGTTTCTTTATAGTTCTGTAATGCTGTGTATTTGTCTGTGTCCACTGGCTGGAAAAGAGTAAAGTCTTCAATAACAAAAAGAGATCTAGGTGGTGTATCATGTCATCCACTGTGGTGGCTTTCTTGAAGTTTTACTCACATTATTACTTAAAAATATGTTAAATTACACAAGATGTGGGAAAATGGTCCACCCCAATTTTATTTTCTGATGATAGCTGGCTCATCATGTCAGAAATGCCAGGATTCCAGGAATGACGATTTACCTTCTTGAAAGTGCTTAGACATGGCTCATCTCTCAGGAAATTACTTGAAACCTTCATATTGAAAGCAATGCAGGCCTTGAAAAATTCAGGTCTTGCCAAAAATACCTCAGCAATGCAACTGCACATACATCAACTTAATATCAAGTAAGTATGCATGTATATAGAATGGAGAATTAGAGATGATCTTTTATCCGGGTTTTTTAAGTATTACATAATCAAAATTACATGGGTGTACTTGTTTTATTCAGTGTAACAATACTTCCAATGTAATAAATACTCCTTTCCATGTTCAATATCACTTCATTGTGGTAGTATAAGATTTTCTTCCTTTACAATTCAATACATACATGCAAAAATGAATGATGCTTTTCTACCTTATACAAATTATATTTGAATTTGCTAATTTTCCTCCTAGAATTTGGACCAGCTGAATCATATGATGGGTTCCTATTTTCTATGACCTTTGATTTATAGGTATAGACTACAGAATAATATTTTAATACAAAATAGAGAAGATAATGGAAAAATCGTGGACCAGATGCAGTTTATATAATCCCTGATAGCTCGAAAACCTTAGTGTGTCCTATTAGAGTACATATGAGTGAAGATGGGTGAAGGAATAGAGAGTTGTGTTTGAGATAACAAGAAATTCTATCACCCTGTTTCCTTTGGTTTCAGTTTCCAAGCACCAGGAAACTACTATTCTCTCTTCTGCTTGATTTGAAAACATCCTAAACAATTAAGATCCTCTTATTCAAGACAGGTCTCTTATAAGAGAACATATTGTGATTGCGGAACAGGTCCATATGACTTCCTGAAAAGACAAAATATTCAAAAGTTATTTGACTTTGAGATATTCAGTTGGAAGTTATTTTGATACTATTTTTTTTCTGAGGAAAACAATGCACATTTTGTTGATCTTTAACTTTACACAGTACATTTCTAGTACCCATTAATATTCAAGAAATAAGAGAAGTGTCAATAATAATAAGTGTATAATACATAAAAAGATACTACATGAACATCTTGGTGCTTTCTAATTGGCATTTTCCAGTTTAGAAAATATCAACCATTTCCACATTGTCATTGTTTTCTTATATAATTTGTTTATTAATTTTTTAATTATTTTCTGTAAGTATGAACAGGCTAGCTTTCTTTATCATAATGAGACAGAAGATGGTACAGTGTTATGTTGTGACACTGACTGGCCTCACAGGTTAAAGAAAACATAGTATATGAAAAAAATTTAGCTGCGTATCTTTTGAGATTAGATGAAAAGGTATTAGGAGTGGCTATATAATAGTGGCAGTAATATTTTGTTTTCCATTTTGCTGGTGTCTTATAATACTTTTTTCCTATGTTTTTTTTAATATTTCCTTAATTTCACCTATCAATATGAAGGATAATGCTTATTCAGAATCTGACAATTCTCCATTTGGCAAATGGTTGTTATGAAGTGTATTATCAGTTTGATGTTGATTTTGGTAAAATGCCTTGTTTAAGCATTCACATTTTACATTCATATAGATGTTTTACACTAAAACATTGCCTTATAAGTTTGAACTTATAATATTTTATGACACCAAGTATTAACAATAAAGAAAATTGTTGATACCTGATAAAACAGGATCAGATGAATGGGGGGAGGTCCCCCCCTATCAGTGGACTTGGAAAGGGGCACATTAGTGATGAGGGAGGGAGGGAGGGACTGGGAGGGAATGAGGGTTCGGGGCACGGCTGGGATACAGAATAAATAAAATGTAACTGATAAAAATAAAAATTAAAAAAAAAAAGAAAATTGTATAGAAGACTGGATTGGGTGAAACTAGAAAGAATGAGCTGAGATAACATTAGAAGTAAATCTATTTACAGAAAAATCTCTTCACTGAAATCGTGTCTATAAGGCACCAAAGGGAAAAGCAGAATAGGTGCTACAAATAAGTCAGACAACTGAAGGGGAACTCTATTGTCTGTTTGAGAAGGAGTTACAAACAATAATTAAAATATATTACACCTACTAGAAAATATGACATCCACAACTCAATTCCATGACATGAAAAGCTCTAAAACTCTGAAATTTTAAATTATTAAACAATTTAATTTCAAGGTTCCTACCAGTTCATTTTACATTTTTCCATCTACTGATAGGCAATAGTCTTCCCTAAAGTGTGGCTTTTCTGTTCATTGAAGCTCAATTGGAGAAAATTAATCTTTGATTTTAAATGGCTGTCATTTGAAGACAGAAGCATGGTTAGGGATGGCACCCCATTTCCACTGTACCTGTTCAGTGCTCATGTGCCGGCCCTTTGCATATTTCCAGAGTCTCTGTGAGTTCGTATGTTTTCAGTCATGTTGTGCCTGGAAGACATGTTTTTCTTGGTGCCATCTACCTTCTCTAGTTCTTAAGGCCTTTCCTTTCCATCTCCTTTTCAACATAGCTCCCTGATCCTTGAGGGAAGGGTTTAATAAAGTTGCTTCCTTTAGGCCCGAGTATTCTGAAGCCACCAATTCATTGTCCATTTTCCATTGGTGGGTCTCTATGTTAGTGCCAGTTTACTGTAAGAGAAAGCTACTCTTACAATGACTGATCAAGGCGCTGATATGTAGGTTTAGCGGAATGTCAGTAAGAGTCATTTTATTGCCATGCTCCTTCAGAAAGACAATAGCATTTTTTTCCCCTGAGCTTGTCATCTATCAAATCTCAGGCTCTTGTCAGTGTCAAACATTGGTTGCATCTCATAGATTGCATCGGTCATGGCCTGAGAAGTGTCATGCATTGGTCACATCTCATAGATTGGCCTGAAATAAGAATCAGAGAGTGGATGGGTACTTCAACAGTGTCTGTGCCACTGTTGCACCAGTATACCTTCCAGGAAGGTTGTCATGATAGATCACAGGTCTTACAGCTTGGTCTACCGTTGTCTTTGTCCGCTGGTAGCCTGCAAAGTACCTCCCCGTACAATAAACACTAGTCAAAAGGGGTGATGGTTCTAGTCAGTCACAAGCTCAAATTCCCTGGGTTCAATTAGATAGGAAATTGTTGTCTACAGTAATGGTGCCTGACCACCAGTTGTATAGAGTAACTGATAGCCTTGGCAATAGTGTGAATTGTTTGAGGGTTTCCATATGGCCCCTTTGCCAACAACAAAATTAAATATGACCCATTCCTGGCACAGAATGGTTCACTTGGTGGCAAAATATGTCTAGTTGGGCATTATGTCCCTACTTATTTGGTGACTCCAATAAAATTTCTTTCATATAAGTATGTTTTAAGAAGGTTCTACAGTAGTGGGTTTCCATACGACCCCTAAATAGGCCATTAGTGTGTGTTGTGTCTCTCCATTTTCCCTCTCTTCGCCCCATTCCCCTCTCCATTTAATGCCCCAGCTCCAGTGCTCCTCCCCCCTATATTCATAACTAATTATTTTATTCCTCGGAAGGAAGTGGAAAGGAGGAATAAGATTTCCCTAGGAAGTTGTCCTCTTTCCACTAATCACTTATTCTATATCTAAATTCTGTGGTTATGCAAATTGTAGCTTATCTACTAAAGGATTAACAACTAACATTGTCCTATAAGAAAATGCATAAAATGTTTCCCCTTTTGAGTCTGGGTTAAATCATTCAAGATGAACCTTTTTTAGTTCCATTTATTTAAATGCTATGTCATAATTTTATTCTTCTTAAAAGATGAGCAATATTATATTGTATACATATCAGTGAAAATGGATGAAAAAGTGTTTTTGTAGTAGGATATAGAGTCTTTTGTGTATCTACCCAAGCATGGTACAGCTGGATCTTAAGGTAGCTCTGTTCTTAATTCCTTCTGAAACCAACAATTTGATTTCCATAGTACCTATACAAGTTTGCAATCACATCAGCAATGGATTAGAATTTACTTTTCAGGTCTCATCAGGAGTGGCGGCATTGTCTCCATTTGTCTTCTTCAGGCCTGCAGACCTGATAGACTTGGGTCAGAGGAAAGGGGAGGAGGACCTCCCTTTTCAGTGGACTGGAGAGGGACATGGTGGGGAAGAGGGAGGGTGAGATTGGGAGGAGAAGAGGGAGGGAGTTACAGGGTGGATACAAAGTGAATAAACTCTAATTGATAAAAATAAAAACAATTATAATGAAAAAAAAAAGAATTCACTTTTCCCAAATCCTTGTCAGCATGAGCTGGCATTTGATTTAGTGATCCTTCTCATTCTGACTAGCACAAAATAAAATCTCAAATGGTTTCGATTTGCATTTCCCTAATGACTAAATGCTGAACATTTTGTAATTGCTTCTCAGTCATATGTGTTTCATCTTTTTGGAAACCCTATGTTTAGTTATGTTTCTTATTGTTAACTGAGTTACCTGTTTTTCTGATATCCAATACACACACACACACACACACACACACACACACACACACATGTCCTACCTTCTACCTGCTTTGTAACAGAAAAAGATCCTCCTATTCTAAGCCTTATATTTTGTCCAAATGATGGTTTCTTATGCCATACACAAACTTCAATTTCATGATGACCCATCTATTAATTTTTAGTCTTAGTGCCTGTGTTGTTGGTATCTAGTTCAGAAAGTCTTTTGTACCAATAAGTTTACGAGCCTTCAATACTTTGAAAAAATTCATTCAGATTCAGGGTATCTGGCCTTATGTGGAGGGCCTCGATCCATTTGGATGGATTTGAGTTTGATGCAGGGTGGCAAACATTAATCTATTTGTATTAGTGTTTACGCTGCCATCCAGTTTGAACAGAATAATTTTTGAAGATGTCTAGTCTTTTCAGTGTATATTTTTGGCTTCTTTGTCAAAAATCAGATGTCCATGGTTGTATAGAATTATGTCTGCATCTTTGTGTTAGTTGCTGATCTAATATAAGAAAACAAGATGACCAAGTCAACTTTTAAAATGAAGCCTTTACTTCTGGTCTTGCTTATAGCTTCAGATGAGTAGCTCATAATCATGGTAAGAAGCCTGGTGGCATACAGGCAGGCATGATTTTTAAACTAATTATATCATTCTTTTGAGGTTTATTTATTTTCATTTTATGCCTTTGGGTTTTTACCTATATGTATGTCTGTGCACCACGTATATGAAATGACCATGGAGGTTAGAAAAGGGTGTTGGGTACTTTTGGAACTGGAGTTAGAGATGCTATTTAATCACTATGTAGGTGCTGGGAAGTGAACCCACGTCCTCTGGAAGAGCAGTCAATACTCTTAACCGCTGAGCCATTTCTCTAGCCACTATCATATAATTTTTACTATACTCTTCAGACATCAGAAGTGTTTTGTTGTTGGTGTTGTTTTATGCCATACAGTTTATAAAAAAAAAAAAGAACGGATGCTGTTAATTTCAGGAATAGAAGGGAAAAAATGAGTATTGTCTGAGTTTTAATGTTAGTACTAAAAAGCACTTATGATTAACCAAAAATTGACCATTTATTAAAGTGATTTTAGATGTTTCTCAATGTAAGATATATGGTCATATTTTAATAATATCACCATAAAGTAGAAAATACCAAAAGTAGAAGGTAAACAACATACACTGTAGCCTATTGAACAGAGATTATCAATAAAATACATTTTGAAGTCATGGTTGTTCATCTCCTTGACAGCAATGACTGGGATCTTGCCTTTCTTCTGCCAACCGAAACCATGACAAAGTATTTTTACTACAGCTAACCTACAAACAGGTAACTATTCAAAATTCAAGGTAAGATATTTTAGTTGTGTGATCAGTCATATGATCACAAGATAATACAGTGCTATGTTGTAGTAATGAATGAATAAAATGTACTAAATGAGATTTCTAAGTAAAGCATTTTGAACTATGGCAAGTTTGTTCCCATATGAAGTCAAAGAGAATCTATACAATGTATCTTGGTTAGTAACTAAGGAAATAATGATTCACCCATGTCAGCTAATTAATAAAAAACTGGAAACAATATTCTAGAGTTCATAATTTTCTCCTTGCCAAGCATTTTTCTAGTACCAAAAGAAAGATAAATTTGATAATATATTGACCTTGGTCATACTTAAATATGAAAATTTATTTAAGGGTGTTTATATTTATATCAGGCTGGTACTGTTTAAAGTAGTTATTTGATGTTACTAGTATTAAGAATTCTTAAATATGATTTTATTTGAATCACATCAATAATCAATAGTTAAGTTTTATTTGTCTTCTGTCATTGTAATTGTAATTTAAAAATCAAACTTTTAAGAAAGGACATACATTCATTCTGTTATATATATGCAAATATACAAATGTAATACTTCCATTTATTTTGTTCCCCGTATTTTCTACATTTTAATGATAATTCAGATATTCCATCTGTTCACTGTCATATTAAATTTAAATTGAGACAATTTGCCTGTGTACTGCTTCTTTTACTCTGTCTTCACTTGACCTGAAAATCTATTATCAAAAGCTGAACAAATCGAATCATTAAACAGACTTTAACTGCATATTTGAGTTCAGTGTAATATTTCCATTTCCTATGAAAGCAGTTGAACTGAAAAGAAATCAAGACTTAATACTTTATGAACATGTAGACTTCCTGTCAAGCCAATGTCTTATCAACTTACTTCAAAGACTGAAACCAAACTACCAGAACAGATTCATTTCTATCTGCAAGCTTCACTTCAGCAGTCTGGCATGAATTCTGATTTCCAAAATGCTCCATCAAAATGACCTCCAGTAGAGGTTATTCCATCTCTTCCAAGAAGTAGCTGTTCAGTGACACTGACAATGAGTTCACTTTCATCAGTTGGTACTGTAGATTCTGACACAACAAGCATTTCATCTGACATTCTCTGTCTCTCTCTGTCCCCGTCTCTCTGTTTCTCTGTCACCGTATCTCTGATTCACCTGTCTCTTTGTGTTTCTGTTGCTCTGTTTATTTCTTTATTATTATCTGTCTCTATGTTTTTCTCTGTGATTCTGTCTCACTCTGTCCCTCTCTATCTCTGACTGTGTCTGTTTGTTTGTGTATGTGTAATGATTATGTGCTTCTGGCTACAATTTGATAAACATCACCATTTCTTAATCTCTAGCTATGCCAGCATTAGAAAAAAACATTTAGTAGAAACATCCAAAAAATATAATATCATGCCTTCATCAAGTTTTCAACATAGAGTAAGGAAACCTTAGCTGTAGCAGTTAAAGTCTTCCACCATCTTCTTCCTTTACCTCCAAGCACACTGGCTTCTCTATGTTTCTCCCAGTTTCTTTGTTGTGTGAGGGAGCATTTCTTCATTATATCATAAACTCAATTTCATTTTGAAAAGTTTACTTAGCCCATTTCTGGAGATATTTGGGTTATTATTTTGGTATAAAATTCATCTGATACTTTCTAGCTTATTAAAAATCACTTGCTGTTGAAAGGATTGTTGTCTCTAGAAAATTATTGAATTTCAGGGGAAACAATCTGAATCTCAAAAATTCTACTGTACTTTTTAAATTGTGAAGGTCATTTTGTCTAATAACAATACAGAGCTCAAGACAGCTTAAAAAGAGTCATCACTATGGATAGAATGATATAAATCTGACCATTCATGCTAATTTAAAATTGGCAGTGCCTTTGCTGCTGCTAACAGGGTATGACATAAAGTCTCAATTTGAGAGCCATAAAACATTAAGTATCAGTTCAAGGACTCAAGCCCTCTTTGTTCATCATAAGTTAAGTTTCAGTAAATTTCCTGATTATATCAACCTTCAAATGGTAGTTTCTTAAAACAAAATCTACATAAATACTGATTGCTACAAAATTTGTTCCAGATTCACTGAAATCATGTTGCGGTATAATAGGATTGTTTTGCTCATCTTTGCTTTCCATCATCATCATCATCATCATCATCATCCTTTCAGATTCTCAAATACCTCCCATGTAGGCTGTTTCTGTCTGTCATTAAGGAGAAATTGTCAGGTCCTTGTACTTACACAAGTATAAATCAAATGTACTAATCCTTTCCTTCTTTTGGAGACTAGTTTCTTTTATTATAACTAGTTCATAGATTTTTCCACTTGATCATTAAGAAATATGTAGGTCTCATTTTTCATTAAAAGGCTAAGGTACCTTAGGTTTGATAGAATTTCTATAAAAGCCCTCTTGTTTCATACTTTGTATAAGTTTTAATTTTTTTCAGTCACTCACTATTTGTCTATTTCCTCTTTCTGTTAATCTATTCCTATATAAACTGCCTTCTAAGAGTTGGTAGATGATCTGTTGGCTATACTACATTTTCATTTAATGTATATTAATTACTCAATTAGAACTAAACTCCTTGAATTTTCAGTGTCAAATTAAATTGGCACTTCTTGATAAGCATTAACTTAGAACATTAACTTAGAACACCTACATGAGTGCCTGTGCTTCATCCTCAGAACTATTTGTCAGGATGTCTTTATTTTTCAAATTAATAAACTATATTTTTGAAGTTCGACAGTACAGAATAACTAGGCAGAAATTAGAATTTGTACAAACTCTTTAAAACTCTATATAGTTTCCCGATCTCTAAGTTATTCAATAGCACTGAGCTGGTTTCTCCATGGAAATTGATATTTACATAACAAGTATCCATTATTACCTTGTCACAGAAAAGAATCCAACTATTTAAAAAATTTCCTATATTTCTCAATTCACTCCTGCTTCCTCTCTTTTCAAATGCTTGATAACCATTATTTTCATACTATTTCTATACTTTTCTCTATTAACATCGCCATGCACTTGGGATCACACATAGGTTTTATAACTTATCACATGTAAATTATATATGTAAGTACCTTCAGTATGTTTTCATGTATTACTGTCTCATTTCTTTTGGTAATTGAAAAATATCTTATGCACACATCATACTTGATTAATCTATTAAGGTATTAAAGGATACCTTACTTCTTTCAAACTCTGCAGTATGATTTTACCTGCAATGCTACAAGCATCCAGATACATGTTGTTTTGATTTTCTGGACATAAACTTTTCCCTCACTTGTAGATGAGAACTTTCTAGTATATTATTCTCAGATATCTATGTGACAGTTTTGATATACATGGTTCTCATGTACTGGATTTTAAAAATCCAGAATCTGTGTTATTCAAAAAGAGAATTTTAAAACCATAGTTTGTTTGTTGAGCTTTTATTTTTAATTTTCCCCTTTTATTAAAGGTAGATTCATTTCTAATATAATATATCCTGATTACAGTTCCCCTCTCTCTGTTCCTCCTAGTTCCTCTGTACCTCTTCTCCCATCTGGATCTATTCCTTTTCTGTCCCAAAGAAAAAGAAGAAG